>UELV01069907.1:2884-38159 GCA_900490015.1 Megastigmus stigmatizans
TTCATTTCTTTTTTCCCACCTTCTGCTCTCCTCTATCTCTATCTCTCGTTACAAGAGCGAACGCGATAACGAGCAGAGCAGCCGAGGCGCGGAGAAAGAACGAGATTCGTCGATTTATGGGCCGGCAGTTTGTTTTCCATCCGGCATGTGTAGCCAGGCCATCCCCTCGCCCCACTATACTCGCCCTGCCCCTTGGGTATACGATTGTGCAAAAATGTAAGTTAGAGACAAATAAGCATTTGGACAATACTAGACATTCGTGCATTCCGCCCGCTTTATTTCTCCCGTTTTATTCGTAGTCATAACTGATTCGCATTACGGAATCATAATTTATCAGCTTTTTTATCTTTATTGAAGTGTGCTTGCAGCGTATAACAAGTGTATCGACGTAATGGCGAGAGATTTTTCCCCAGAGGCTCGAATGATAGGTTGCGCGTCAGTGTATCAGTTGAACAATGAGCTATATATCAGAATGGTTGTTTTATTTTTCGATTTGTATATTTAGATTTGCAACTAAGCTAAACATTATCATATAAATCTGCGCAGTTCTGAATTCTAATTATTTTTGCAAAACAGTTGATGCAAAAGTAAAATTTTAAATTCTTTATTATATGCCACATCGAAAATGCTCAAATTCACAAGCTCATGGTAAATTATTAATATAGCAAATTGAGAACGTCTATATAGGAGAGACGGTGCGCGGTAGTTTATTAGCGACTCCGGAATTGCATCCCGAAAATGGAAGTCGCCGCTGTATTCCCAGAGCAATGGTCTAGATAAACACGTGTATTGACACAAATAAGTGTAGATCTTCATCCATTTCGCCGACTCCTCTGCCTTCTTCCCAAGTTAAAGTTATAAATACGGCGGCACTGAGCGCAGCTGAGTAAATAAGCAGCAGCTCCACATGTACACGCTGGAAATGAAAAATTGCCTTGTTTACTCGAGCCGTTTCTAAATCTCTCCTTCTCTCTTCTACCTATACACGCCACCTTTGTTTCTCGCTCTGCCTTTTATCATTGATATTTTATACCTTTAATTTCTGATCGGCTGCGAGGGTCGAGGGCGAAGCTGGTGCGCGCGCGCCTGCATTAAATTCAAGGAGCGAATCCGCTAAATCTCGAAAAGCGATTGAGACGGACGTAAAAGACGAGAAAACACTTTCATGGGTTGTTATTGGGCGAACTTTTGGCATAACTTAGAACTTGTCTCAAAAATGCCTCTTTGCGCGAGCGACTGCGAAAAGTTCGGGCGCTGGGTAGTAGCGCGCGGTCTTACTACGTGACAAGAAATCGCATTTCTACCTTAGCCTCCCTTTTTATTACGTGCGAGGCTTCTGTTATACGGCGAGACCCGGCGCACCTACGGCGATGTTTGACGCGCGAGAACTTTTAGTGTCGCGCCCGAATAATAACTAGCTGCATACAGAGAGTGAGAAAGAGAGAGAGAGAGAAATCCGTTCGTCTTCTTTATTTTATTTTACCTTCTGCGTTCTTCACTTTTTTTTCCCTTCCACTTCTGCTTTTCCCGTTTGCGAATAAAAATTCTCTCGTTTAATGAAAGGAAATAAGCGCAACGGCGAGTAAATGAAACTGAGCGCTGCGGCGTATATGATTTTACCGACAGCGAGTATAAAGTTGAATGCGAAAGGAGAATTCGAGTGGATATAGACGTATAGATGGAGCCGCCTGCTGTATACATTATTTCTGATCGATGTAATCTGGGAGACCATGTGAGAGGAAATTTGAATTTAAAAAAGAGCTTGGAATGTTTCTCGAGTATATTCAGTATTCCCATAGGTTTGAATTGCCTAAAATGAAGAGCCTTACGCAGAATATCATTAAAAATATTATTAAAATAGCTTGGAGAAAATTTTTCTTTGGAATTTTTATATTTATTTAAAGTTTGCAACTAAAAATTAAAAATTATTATTATTGATTAATTTTAGATGGTAAAATTCAGTGTTGTTATTCTACTTGTATTAACATACTAGTTATAGTTTTTTTAGAATAGGAAACATTAGAGATAATTCACTGTCATTTTAAGTTAAAGTCTGGTAAGTAGATATGTGGCGGGTTTAGTCAGACGCGATAAAATCGACCTACTACTTGTAATTGAGTACAAAATGTTGTTGATAATAATTCAACAGGTTAAAAAAATAGTTTTGTTTTATATTGATCTTAAAAATAGTTACACATACTCTGATAATTCTTTTATAGACTAATAAATAGCAGCATCTTTGAGCTTACTCTCTCTTTTAGTTTACTTAAACTTCTGTACAAAAAAATGATTATTACAACGTACATAAAAGAGTATCCTATTATGCTACTAACTACCTTTATGTAGGAATTTACGTTATTCCTAGAAAAACATATTTTCAAAATTTGAATCTATATATTTTTTTATTTAATACTTTATAAATATTTTCTTTTTGAATAACAATTTATGTTTAAAAGATCTGCTAAAATTTAAGTAACCATTTGTTGCGATTATTTGCGATCATTTATATTAAATAAATGATAAGAACTGCATTTGCAATTCTACATGTTTTAACAATTTAAACAGTCATTTTGATAACATATAACTATGTAAATATAAATGGCACTCTCAATGACGATGTGAAATCCGATGATGCGATATTAACATTGGTTTGGACGTTTAATGCATGAATTTTATATTATATTCCGTCGTGTCAATATTTTCGAGTTCGACAAATTTGTAGACTCGACAAAGAGTCTGAACTGAGAGAATTCAGGCAGGTATAACGCTTACGTCAGTATATTCCACGGTGAATTATTTACATGCCGACGCTTGATGTGTCTGTCACACGGCCGACAGATGAAGCTCGAATCTAAAGTGGATCAAAAATTATTGTCAATCTGGTTCATTCTCGAGGCGATCAAATACGTCGTAAACGCATAAATCTAAATCTAATTACCGGATCCTTTTATATCAAGTGAACCGGAAATCTCAAAGAGAGCTCTTGTTAGCCTTTTTCTGAAATTAAAAATTTTATTGTTGCTAAAAATTTAAACTTGTTCATGCAGTAACGTCTTCTTTGGATGCTTTGCTTACTCATTTAACAATTCGAAATTAATAAAATAATACAAAACAAAAGTTGAGTTTAAACGAGCTTGACTGCATTACAAATAAAGTATGAATATAAATGTTTATAGATGGATCCTCACGGTTTATGATAGTACGTAATGAAAAGCTTCTTTGCTTTGGCATTCTGTATTTAAAATTTTGTTTTGGTGTTATGTGTTTCAAACATACGAATGGTCAGATTATATTTATTACGACCATTATAGCTTTTCATTTAATTTAACATTTTGTTTTAACGCAACATCTACACACACACAACAATATACTTGTTACCGCTTATTTTGATCAAACATTTATGAAGTTTAATTCAATACAAATGTTAATATATTTTAATAATTCTAATGACTTATGAAGTCATAAATTTTATTTATTTATCCTATTTTCCTCATTGTTTTCAGGATAACATAGGTATTTTACGACTTTAAAAGGTCGCCTATTACCAAATAAACGAATATCCCAAATAGTTTATGATAAAGCACAATGTACAATATTGTTTCTTCTCATTGACACTTGAAAACCTACCACCAGTGTCACAATATATCGCTATTCTCGTCGCTTTGCTTTTACACCCAATATATGCTTTTTACGCTGATAACCACATATTGAATATTTCATCACGGTCCGCGCTTGGTCTCGCGGCTCCGCAGGTTCATCGCTTCCACGGCAGGATAATACCGCTCATTATTAAAGAAGAATTAAGGCCAACCTTCGCGTACAATATTGGATTAAAAGTGAATGCGGACGTCAGTTTTACAGTCGCGCGGGGCCAGGAGCTGGGGTAAAAGGGGTGCTGGCAATAGAAAGAGGTAGAAAGAGGGAAGCCACAAGCACAAGCTATTGGGAAAGTGGCATACTATGTCCTGCGGTCGTAGGTCACTCGCTCTAAGCTGCATAATCCGTCGCTTAAGCTAGCTGGTTGAAACTGACGCTCCTGCTGCTGGTGCTGGTGGTGGCTGCCGCCGCCGCTGCTACCCCATCGAGTAGTCAATCATTTTCGCACGGCTCTTTCTCTCTCTCTCTCTCTCTCTCTCTCTCTTCCTGGGCAATCATTCGCACTTGCACACACGCCCCCTGCCACTGACTTCCCATTTTTACGCGAATTTATTTTAGTCGATGGGATATTTTCCGAAGGATTCAATTTAACGCAAATTTTTCCCTCGCACTTTTATTGAATTTGTATGGACAGAGCCGAGCTCGAATGTGCGATTGCGAGTTATATGAACTTCTCGAGCGCCGTATACAATGAGATTTCGAATGTGGTTCGGGGTGTACTGCGCGGATAAAATTACGACAGCCGCGACAATAGATACAATATGAATTTCTTTATTTCATTTATTTTAAACGCTTACAAAGTTTGTATACATTTATTAATATTTGAGAAGATCTATTATATGGTTACTTTAACCTCGAGAGATCATAAACTCTGTTAGACACACGACAAAGTAATAAATTTATGTATAAAAGATGAAAGTTGAAAAAATTCTTTTTACTTCGAAAAAGCCTTTTTCCATCAATTTCTCCGAAAAGTCTTACTCCGCGAAACTCGAATAAGTTATAACTTTTCGTACGGATGATACGTCGGAAGGCTTCGTAACGTTGACCCAAAAAAAGTCGTACAATTCCGAATCCTATTCAAATTACACGCCTACAAAGACACGTACATTCGACATTCTACGCGAGCCATTGAAATGCCTCGTACCCTTCGGTATCTCCGAGCACGAAAGGACAAGTGAGAGGGAGAGAGAGAGGACACGAGAGTGGGAGAGACAGAGAAAGTATAAAACCCACGCTCATCCTAATGAAAAGCTTAAAAAAGGCTCGACTATATACTCCTGCGCTCGCACAGTGGCGCCTTTCTTCGCGGGCGATCGTGTGCAAAGTCGAAGCTCGAAAGAATCGAGGTGAGGAGCTGGTGGATAAGGGGAGGCAGGAAAAAATACCCGATGCCGCGAGGATTGATCTCTGATACGCGCGAGATGAATACGTGATAAATTGCCAACGTGCGCGCGGGCGCCGGTCATTCATGCGCGCAGAGGTAAGAAAGCCGTGAATCATAGTTTAGACTCCATTAACTGTGGAGGATAAATTGAAGTACCAAGTCAAGGCGTTTCTCCCTTGTTCCCCTCTCGGTCTTGCTCTGCTCTCTCCCTATCTCACTCTCGCTCTCTCACTCGCTTACTCTTTCTCCGCGAGGCGCGCAGGACTACCGAGAGAATGTACCAGCGGGCGTTTATTTATGCAACCTTTATACCAAGATATATTGTCTCTCGACAGCGTCAACCGTTGAGTTCTCTATGCCGTGCAATTTATTTTTCCCCGTAGTGCCATAAGAATATGCGTGTCTACTGAGCACTGCTGGGTTTCTCAGGAGCCTGCGATCAACGCCGGATATGATGAAAAAAATACTGAGAGCTCTCTCTCCCTCTCTCTCTCCGTTTCAGAAAAATTTAGTCTTCGTAGATGCACGGAGTATATGAAGCTTTAGAAAGAGTTATGAAAAAGCGGAAAATGCTTTTACCTGGATATACAAGATCAGATATAAAACGTTTGTTCAATTTTAATCCACCAGCAAAAGAATTTCGAACGGTCAACGCTATCGATTATAATTTTCTAACTCAAGTATTTTATTAAAAGCCATTTAAAGTTTTATCACAATTAAATCCACCTATAAGAGACAGAATAAAAAAACACCGATTGCTACTTCTACGAGACTCGTCAAGTATATATACGTGCAGTCCAATAAGGGTCAATTTCGAAAACCGTAATGAATCCAAAATCGCAGTCTCAAATAACGCCAAGCCAAGCTCTTGTAAAACGTGCAGCAGCAGATCCCCTTTTACAAGAAAAAAACAGAATGACTCTTTATGTTTAATGCATTAACGATCTCAGCAATTCATGCGCGCGTTCGCCGCCTCAAACACAGGAACAGTGAGAAAGAGAGGGAACGATCTCGCTGTATGACGGAAAACGTGTCGGGCATACCAAGCCACCCGAGACTCCCATGGCTGTGAGAGCAAAAGAGTCAGACAGAGAGAGAGAGAGAGAGAGAGAAATGGGGGAGGGGGAGAAGGGGGTGAGAGAAAGGGAGCCTTGCATGCTTTCGTCCTACCTCTCTCGGCACGCGGCTTCTTGACTGGGCGACGAAAAGGACGAGAGAATCGGAGCGGATCTTTGACCGAGGTAATGCATACTAGGTACACAGGACGTAAAGTTTAATCCAATGAATTAATTATAAACTGCTCCCGACATCCTCTCTCCTCCCCCCCCCCCCATGCTCGTTCTCGTGAACCCCAGCAATTACCATGAATATGAACAACGCCTTTTCTAACCTTTCGTCTCCACCTCTCTCCGTCCCTCCCTCTCATTGCTGCTCTTCTAAAAGGTATCACCTTTCACATTATTTTTGTAAGTACTTTATCTCGTGTCTAGCCACTAATTTTTTACGTCCACCAACTGCATATGTAAAAAATGTTTATTACGTTATAGTTTTAACAAAGGATATTGAGTATATTTTAACATTTCCTGAATAAGATTATTATTAAAATTATTCATAAGAGAATACAGAAAGCTTATCTTCCAAAAACTCAAGGAAAATAATAACTTAAATAATAATCATAGAATAAAAATCATTTTAGTTTTAAAAAATATTTTATTATGCTATTCTTTTATATATTTTCTTAGCTACTCAAATTAACTTTGTTTTAATATTATATGGGAAATAGAACAAACTACTTTAAAAATGATACATTTTCGAACGCTACTTATCTTTTTCATTTGATTGTGGCCAGATGTGACCGTGCTTATAGTAGCGTGCGACTGAATTGTCGTACACGTGCGATACGCTACGTTAGCTGCTAAGCATCTATACGCATAGTATTATATGGTTCTGCAACACGTACGTATGCCGTTTAGGACAATCAGCGCAGCCACCAGAAACAGTACATCATTAGACGCATCTGATGGAAACTAGAACTACACCAGACCGGGTTGCAAGTTTTAAAAACTGTCATAAATTGTAATACAGTGTAGCTTGAAATTCATGCTTTAAATAATTATACGTCATGTCCGTATCAAAATAAATTTATTACTGAATGTTACATTTTTGTAACTTATTATATTTATGGTTTTATTGAATTTCTATCTTTTCTGAAAAGATGCAGAGATTTTTCTGAAGGTTCAAGAGTTTGTAATATTGTAAAAACATGATTCTACAATAAATTTAAGGAATGTCATATGTTTTCAAAAGATTTTAGTTTTTTGTTTAGGAAAGTCACAAAAAAAGAATTCACTCGAAACAGTTGTATTGCGCCACTATTTTTTGTTTAAATGAATCAAAAAATTTTAGCATAGGTACCTTAAATTAACTTTGTATAGTGACCCGAATTTAAATATAATAATTTATCTTTCTTAAATAAATTCAAGAAAATAATCCTTGATTGTGTGCTCATAAGGTATCTCTCTAAATCTAAAAGAGTGATAATATCACTTATTTAATAGAATGGTATATCAAACCACTCAATTTCAAGATATTTTATGTAAGTTTTTACAGGTATACAATTATTTTTTGAGATATAAACGACGAGCGATCTAAAAAAACCTTATTTTTTTAAGTAACTATATTTCTTTGTTAAAATAACTCTTTACTACAAGTGATTTAGAATTTAATATTTCCGAATGTGTGGTATATTCATTCACAGTACATATACACAAGCATTACTGAGCAGGAATTATCTGTAGCTTAAAAATTAATTTCATAATGTTTTGAGGCACTATGAGAGAGAACATAAATAATTTACCAAATGTAAGTATTACTTATATTATATTTATTTATCTTTCAAATAAAAGCGCTGTTATTAATTCAGATTATTTTTATGCTTTTTCTAATTAGAAAATGTGGTTTGAGTGCGAAGTCTTGTCAATATTTACTGTACTACAAAATCCATCCCCAGATCGTAAAAATTTTAATAGGCACCGTTATTATTATTCATTTGTACTTACGTAACAAAACTGCATCTGAAGATCTTTTACAATTATATCACTGCTTTTGTTATTAATCTGGGAGGAGTAAGTACGAGGAATTGTTGCACTGTATTGGACGCAACCTTGATATTGAATACGTATTTATTAAATGAAAGATACATTTATTAATTATTAATATCAAAACTGATAGTTCTCCTGTCCACGATTCTTGTGTGCAAAGAATACCTACATCCTTCAAAAAATGCCTTTTTTGGCATAGAAAAAATCCTTAAATCCAAAAAAAGGAAAGAAAATATTCCTGCAGTCGCTACCTCAAAAAAGTGAAGAAAATACCACGAATAGCGAATCCTTGAAAAATAAGAGACAGACCAACAGAAAGAGGAGAAGAAGAATCTGAGACTATAAAAATTAACAACAGAGCGAAAGTTAGCGGGACAAAAAAAACAGAAAGCAAAACTAAAACCAAAGCAAAAAACAAAATTTAAAATATTAATATCATTAACTAAAAGAATTTTATCGAGAGTTCATCTGTTCGTTACATAAAAATTCGTTATTAAATTAATTCTTTAATTGTTTCATTTTAATATATAATTAAAATTATTGTATTAAATTTTTGTAGCACAAATACGATTTTCACGTTCGTTTAACCCATTAGGCAAGCCTGAAGAAACTGTTTCTAAATGTACGCTTCAGCGAGAAATGAGTTTTCATCGCTCACAAAATTTTAGAAAATTTTTACAAAATATGTTTTATATTATTTTATATTTTTATAATAAAAATTAATACTAAACAAATATCTATACAATTTTGTTATTGTAGCAAAATATTAAGTAACTAAAACTTGAGAACACTCCAACAAACGCGTGGTTGTAGTTATTGTGTTACGAAAAATATGGTGTGCGCCAAGGGTTAAGTGGGTTTTTTGACCTTGTGGGGTTGCAACACTCGTTTACGGCTCGCCAAACACCCCCGATTTTGACATTATTTAATTATTTTTTTGTGAAAACTAAGTGCATATGAATTGGCAGCGGTTTTTACATTTTTATCAGAATATAACTTTATCATATAGGAGGAGCGAAATTTGATTTTATATATTGAAGTAAACACTAATGCGATCGATATCGATAGCAAGTCAGCCATATATATATCCTCGCATAGGAGATGGTTCACTCTCTATCGATATCTATAGCAATAGTATCTAACTTCAATATGTAAATTCATATGTTGTTCTGTCAGTTATAAGAGGCAGCTAGTGAACATGGATTCAGCTATCATCCACCAGATTTCATCATCCATACACAATAAAATACATTATCTGTATACGAAGCATACACGAGAACTTCTCCACATAATCACTTTACTACGGGCGAGTTTCACGTGAAAAATTGCGGAAGTCGCGCAAAAGAGCGCGCTGCGCGAGAGGGAGGAAAAAATATGAAAAATACCGCCGAGAAGGGGGAAAAAAAGGGAAAAGGGGTGTAAGAGCTGGTAAAATATTTCGAATGCATCACGCACTTTTCCGCAAGTGTAGCTCGGACGTCAAGCCACCCCCACATACGCTTTTCGCAAGCTCCTGACAGTCTCGCGCTCCACTAATCCTCGGCGGCGCGGCACAATATGACGGATATCTGATGTGCAACATTACTCAAGCTTATGCATGAGACTTGACGTCCTCGTGGCTTGTAACTTTCGTACTTATACGCGTACACGCGTTAGATTAGGTTTACGTGTACCAACTTTTCTTTGCGTTATATATTTAGCTGGAAATATGCATTTTAGTTTTTTCGAATGTGTAACCCTCTAATAATAATAATAATATTAATAATAATAATGATAATAATAATCTTTGTGTGAGTTGTATTGTACTGTCTACTCATTTTAGAAATGCATGTTTAGTTTAACCAAATTCATCGTACGTAATCTAATGTTATACTAATAAGTTAATATTCTGTTTAGGTATATAAAGAGAAAAGCTGCTTTTATAGATACTAGAAGAATATAAAATTAACTAGATAGTCCAATGCAATAAGTTCTTTTACACGATAATATCTTACGCGTAAAATGATAATAATAATAGTGATTTAATTTTTCCAGTTTAGCAATCTCAATGTTTGATCTTCTAATTGATTAATTTGTAATGAATTAAACACTAATCAAATTAAAAGTAAGAGCATGTATGACTCAACTTAGCACCCAGGCAGATCACTGATACGGATAAAAATGCAAATATAGGCTGCAGTGATGGGAATGAAAAAGCTCGCGTCCCCGACTAGGAGTTCTTCGAGTACACATTTAGTGTGTTGTGTGCACGTCCTGAGCATGTGTAGTCACGCTCTCATTATGGAGCGCTACGTTGTTAGTGTTATTGCCATTACGGTTATTATCATCGCCCATTGTACTCATTATGACCTATCCAATG
The DNA here is from genome assembly GCA_900490015.1 of Megastigmus stigmatizans. NCBI lineage: Eukaryota > Metazoa > Arthropoda > Insecta > Hymenoptera > Megastigmidae > Megastigmus > Megastigmus stigmatizans. The sequence continues at coordinate 13,389 of UELV01069907.1, forward strand.
TCCACGTGGGAATTTGACCTGCGAAGTTTGCATATCGATCCCTCCTTGATTTACGACCAGTCTTCATTAGCTGATTGTGTATACCTCATGTGCTTGCTTGCTATCTGCTACTATGTTTATGTTGCCTATACACATGTACGTTTCAGATGAATGGAATGGGTGATCGATAGGCTACTTAAAATTATACCCGTTTGTTGTACAACTTATGGCGGCTTCCGCTACTTTTTGTCGAACATAAGAATTAGCTGAGAAAAATCAAAATAATAAGCACTGTTATATGCATGCGCTTATTCTTAAATCAAGGATAAAGTCAAACTCTTAATAAACGTGGTGATGTTGTTCTTTCCGAATAAGAATAGATTTCCATCAGTAATTAACGTCTAGTATTAAAAAAAAATATAAATCTATTTACAAGCATTAGTTTCAAGTGAGATCGATCATCATTTATTACAGATGCTTCACAATTATTTGTTATAAATAGTAATATAGATTAGTTTATTTCGAATTGTCTCTGCTTTGCTGCTTAACAACCTTTCTCTTGTGAGTTGCGGTCTCTCTTATTTCAGTGCCTCTTTCTCTCTGTCTTTCTGCTTTATTCACGGAAGCGAATCTTTTGTATCACGTGGATGCGCGCGTGACTGGATTTAACAACTTCTATATTCAAGCCGAATGATCCAAGCTGGCCCGAGCCTGAATTTCATATGGGATTGAATTTAATTTCAGTCGCGCGAACTGGCCATGTCACGTTTTTCCCGGTATAAAGCCGACTGTTTTTTTCTCATGAACGGTGGAGGCTTCCTTTAATCAACAAAGCACATAAAATTTTCAGGAAAAGTAATTACTGTCCCTTGAGATTACGTAAAATACAGAGCTAATGAAATTGCGAGAAAAACTTATCCCGTTATGGAATATAAACGTTTTTTTTCTCTCTCTCTCTCTTTACCATAAAGCACTGGAGGATGTTACGTAAAAAATTTCAATCAAGATATTTCCCTTCTTTAATTAATAAACTACAGTGTTTCAAGTGCGAATTACAGTTAACTATCATAGTCATCTTAGTAGATATTTCTTAGAGAAAGAAGAAAAGAACTTCTTTTTCTTCGTATTCTGGAAATAATAATCAGAAAGAAAGGCATGGTTATCAAACTTAAGAATCAATTCGGTTAATTAAAAAATTACCTTAAATTTTACTCATTATATAATTGTTCGTAAAATAATAGATGAAAATGTATATTGTTACTTTAAACAATTATCTTAATGTTTACTTTCTTAAATGTCAATATGTAATCAAGGAGTACTCCTAGACGATCATCTAGGATCCTGATCAGGAACTACGGCGTTCACGGTAATAAAGAGTAATTTTTACGTGAAAGAAATTAACTCCAGATTAATTATCTGCACAGCATAATAGGATTTCTTTAAACAGAGTTCCAAATTACTCCTACAACATCATGAATAGAAAAGAAAACATTTTAATTCGTCAGATGAAAATTTTTGAATAAATTAAGCAGAAAAAGGTCCAATAATGAGAACACCTCGGTGTAAAACAAACCTCGCCACCTGGCTTTTATCGCGCAGACGTGACTATTCATTACCGAGAGAAAAAGCCTAGCAAAGCCCCGGTTTGGTCAAATTTGCAGAGCAGGCGACAAAAACGCCGACTGACGAGTGCTGTCTCACCGTACGTGAACGTACGTAGAAGAAGCAGCGGCGCAGAACGTGAAACACAAAGACAAAAGAGCTCGAGTACGCTTACCTTATATATATACGTCTGTACAACTCTGCACGTGTGTGTATAAGCGCAATGTATGTTAAATACCGTCTTGGTACGTTCGATAGAACGTCGTTCGAAATTAGTGTTTACCCTGGAGCTAAGATCGTTCATGTGGGCATGCTTAAAGGTAGGAGGTGGATAGGAGCAGGAATAGGAGGCAGCTTTGAGAGTCATCGAAAACCCGTGCTTATTTAGTTGAACTCAAAGGTGTTGGATAGAAATAATATATACGTATATACAGAAAGAGCGAGTGCTTGCATATATTGTGCATGGTGATTAAATAAGCTTTGGATTATCACTTATATCTGGAAGAGGCCAATAATATGAGATCTAGGGGATTAATGTGATCCGCGATTCAATTAATCCAAGCTTTGTTCGCAGAATCCAATAAGTCTGAATGGCGTACACTCCATGCTGTATTTTGCAAATATAACTAGCATCCCCTGTCGTGGTTTCGCGCGGGATTATCATGCATAGGTATAATATAATAATTGCTTAAAAATATTTTTCTTAATCAGCAAATAGCAAGGCTTCTATTCTATAATATAGTAAATTAATCCCCAAAGTTTCGTCCCGATCCGTCAAAAATTAATGTCAAAAACCGGTTAACTTGACAACATATACATACATACATACATCCTTAACAAAAAAAAAACAATCAAAATTGCACAAAATCAACATTTTTATCATAATAGAAATTTGTTTTGTGCTAAAATATGTGACTTTTGTAGTTTGACACTTTTAGCCATGACGAAAATATAAAGCACTACCGTGTAGCCTAAAAAGCAAACTCTACTATTAAAATAAATGCTATAAAGAGTAACGTTCTCATTCGTTATAGGAACTCTGCATTATCATTGGCTATTCAGTTGCAAAAGTTACGTTATTCAACTAGATGGACGTATAAAATGAATATAAGCAACTCAGGTACAAGAGAAGGGGCAATCTCGAAAATTTAATCGATACTTGAAACAAGAAGAGAGTGTAATCGTGAGATATATATATATATATATATATAGGCTCGACATATATGTACCGAACACTCACACAAATATTCGCACGTGTTCCGTGCTTAGTTTTGTCAGTCCGGTCAATAGGGGCTAGGTTGTCCATTGTGTGGGTTTGCACAGGCTGCGCGCACAGCTGGAACATGCCGGTCTGCCTCACAACACATTCGCTTCTCACCCTTCCTCGCACCGCTATATATGTCCGTGAAAGATCAGCTCTAAAGAGATTTTGATGAAATCGCACTCCTACTCAGTATTTTCGAGAACAAATCGTAGCATGGTTAACTCCACATCGATGAAAACAAAAATTGCTTTAGATGCAACACGAGTTGCCCAGGACAAAAGTAATTAAATAAATTTTAAGGACTCAAGCACGCGTGACTTTCTTGCAAATAATTTCACGGGCACTGCCGTAAATTTATCGAGCGGACTACTTGCATTCCCTTAAAATCCCCAATTTCTCCAAAATAATTCGTCTATCTTGAACGAATCGGATTCGAAGTCAAAAACTAGCGCAAGCCGCTCCATCTATAGGATAAGGATGGGATGAACGCTAGAGACGCATCGACGGATACGGATGTTCGAATGCTTCCTTCGGTCTGCGTCTGGGCTCGCAGACGCCAGCTCTCCTGTGGAGAGCCGCGGCAAAGACTAGGAACAGAATAACGACATTACACGTCGCGGAGTAAGCGCTTACTCATGTACCACCAGCCGTACATACACGCGTATCACGCTATATGTACGGAAGAATGTAGCGCTTCGCACCAAATAAAGTAGGGTGGCTGTGAAAGCGAGGGGATGCGGAGGGGTGGGGGGGAGGAAAGAGCATATTGCATAGCGAAGTATAAATTATTTCGCCGAGATTTATCGCGCAATGCGGGCGCTTGATGCTGGTGTGCGGCTATTCGGGCATTGCATCGCGCCAACGCCTCCGTCCTACATGAGGCAACTTCCTTTTGAATTCTCCGTACCCCGACATTCCCATGTATCCGACGTATCTTCGGAATGCCGGCGCATTTCTCTCTTCTTTCATTCGTTCACTTTTTTTTCTATTTTTTTTTTCTTTCTTTTTTTTCTCTGGTTTTGCTCTTCTGCCTATTTATGATTTGATAGTTTTGCATGGAGTAGGTATATGCCTATAAGATTGATGTCGTTATTCATACTGGTTCTGCTTATACTTTTGCCTGATTTTCTTTTGTTTATCTTTACTCTCGCATTTGGAATGCCGGTTGGACAAAACAAAATCAGGTTTATGGATTTTCACAACTAAAGATGAATTATTTTTTTAAGACCGTGGGGCTGCAATTAAACCAGCTAAAGAAATTAAAAGAAAACGTTTACGGATGTTTCATAACAATAAGAAATTTAATTTCTTTTATATGTAGACTTTCTGAAAAATTTGAAATCATCGATACCTTATTCCTGAAGAAAACAAATAAATTAATAGCACAAATATTCACATTTATTGACGTATACATTTTTGAGGTAGCAAGAGTTAAGTACTGCGATACTGAAAAATTAGTTTTGCGCATATTCGTATTAATGCAGTACTTTTAATCTATTCTGGTATTAACTGGCATTCAATAATATTATATGGTTTATCTTCTGCAAATTAAGCTAGTCGATGGATCTTACGACAATCATATTTACTTGTGTAAAATGTACAGGTCTAAACATGCCTATCAATGATAACGCGTAATATGAAGAATAAGCAGAAAAATCAGCTAAAATAATAATTAGAAGCCCTTGAAACAACGAAACTAAGTAAATAAAGCAAAATAAACAATGAAATAAGCCAAGCTATTAGGTGGCAGCGCTGGCAGTTCTCGTAGATCTCGCGGTAATTAATTCCGAAAAATATCACGTCGCCTCGTTCTCGTCATCCCCCTATACCGAGATCTTAAGCCTAACGACACCTTTCTCTCCGCGCGCGCTCCCCTCGTCTTTCTCGCCCTCGTATATACTCTTCCAGCAAAGACAGTAAGCTGAAGGACCAAGTCGGAACCACCGAATCCCTGCGAGCTCTCTCTTATACACAGGACTCTTGAAATCCAGGACACGTCGCCCGTCAACGGAGCTACGCGCGTCCTCGCCGTTACAGGGGGGGGGGGGCACCCACACTGTCAACCAACATCACCCAGCAGCTCCACTTCTACCTACACCGCGCGGCGCGATCTTGATGTAGTTGTTCGTGCGCCCGCGGCCGAGTTCTGAGCCATTAAGAGCCTCTGTTCCAAGACGCGCGCGGATAGGATTCTTATATCGAGCCAAGTGAGTGAGAGAAAGTGAGAGAGGGGAGGGGGAAGGACAATGACGATGCGGGCCGCGTCGGATGCTTTGGGGCTGGAATGGTTTTTGTGTTTAGCTTTGGCGTGTGTATTTCTTGCTGGAGATCTAAGGGTGCGAACGGAAGACGCGTGCGCGATCACGATGAAGTGATAAGGAGTTTTTTTTTGCTCTTTATACCTGACAGTGCTTGTGGGAAAGGAATTACGCGGACTTAGACGTATACCACAAGGGCTCTGGTTTTTGTAACTTGCGCTTGATTACCCTGTGAGGCGCGGTAAACTTGGATTGTGATTTGAAGTACCTGAATCTGATGCACCGCCGTTTCATACACTCTATAAATTCGTTATTTGATTATTGGCGAGATCGTTGATAATCGTTATATGCAATCTTAGATAAACTACATTCGTCTATTTGAAGATAGAGAACATTCATTCTTGATAAAACTTTTATTCTAAAATGAAACAACGAGAATAACGAATTGGCCGCCATCACAGAATATGCATGAAAAAAAGGAGCATCCAGCGAACACCAGTCCTCGCATCCTACGCAATTATTTCCTTAATAATCGACAACCGCTAAAATCCGCAGGGTCTTCCGGACAACTGGCAATCGGCAAGTATCTGCTTGCCGGGATGCATAGGAGAGTTCGTGCAGAGAGATAGAGAGTAAGAGAGTGCAGCTGCAACTATAACAGAGCTGTCAACCGCGTGGCGCAACTCGAGCCCGCGCGTATATATAGTTGATTGAAAAGGGCCTCGACTGCGTCGTGGTGCAGTCCCACGTGGCAGTTTGAAGCCAATTTCTAGTGAGAGCTCGCGCGCTTGCGCTCACACGGGAGATACAAAATGCAGCGGAGGGCGTTTATTAGAGTGGGTGTCGTCGTAGTCCCCTCTCGTAGTAGTCGTCGTCGTCGTCGTCGCAGACGACAGTGTTAAGTTCAAGTGTGTCTCTAAATGAAATCACGCATACCGAATCCATTCCTCCCCGCCCAGCTCCCCTAAAACCTCCCTTCAATCCCTCCAGAGTTGGACGGAGCTAGAGAACAGTTTACCGATGTAGCGCTACTTGCGCAACTTTCCAAATAGTGAGAGTGACAGAGCCAGGGATGTGTATATGTAGACTGACGGTGAAAGTGGCGCGTATATATATAGAGAGAGAGAGAGAGAGAAAATGTTGGAAGGGAGAAAACGAGGTATACGCAGGTAAGGGAGCGAATTACGAGAGTTAGACGAAACGCACAACTTTTCTCCCTCTTCTCCCGCGCCGCCACCGCCGCGCACAAAGCTTCTCTACCTTTCGTATACGACTCGCCGCTTCTCTGCAAAGCTGCACAAGCCGTAACGATAGAGATTCGTTTCTTCGCTCGGAGCGAGCGAGGCGTCTTCCGTCTGCTACGCGCCGAGATCAAAAGAGCAGTTCCTTCGTTCTGCTGTGCCGTATTTCCTCTCTCTCTCTCTCTCTCTCTCTCTCTCTCTCTCTCTCTCTCTCTCTCTCTCTCTCTCTCTCTCTCTCTCTCTCTCAACTTCAAGTTCTCGATGTTATATCTGTCTCTCCCGATATATTAGACTGTATGATTTTCTCATTTTCGTTCCTCCAACTCACGTACTACTTTGATCGCTTATCATTTTCATAATTCCTGAATGTTTGTCCATTGGTGCTGGTTTATTTTGTATGCCACTAGAAGTGAAAACGTAGAATTAGTGGGGGTCCAAAAAATCAGAAAATAATAGTAGAAAGGAGGAATGTATTTAGTCGATTAATAAACAAAGCATTAAATTTATTTGCAAACATGAGTGATTCTTTTTGAACGTAATTAGTTCTCTTAAAAACAAAGATACACATCTTAATAAGCTGGAAATGAAAGAAAATTATTTTTAAATTAATAAAATTCGTATTTAAGTGACACGGGCTCGACCTTTATAGCATTTTGTCATCTTTCTTCCTGGCTCAAACAGTTAATTAAAAATACCTTGCTCACTGTGAACAATGGTACAGGATTTTGTATGTGTCTACTAGCTGAACTATATTGTCGACTCCACCTACGACTGGAATCTCACAAGTGCTAGAATATTAAAAGATATCTTGACTTTTGAAATGAACTCACGCTTAGTTCAGGATTCAAATAAAAGCTCAGTGAATTTAAATATTTAAATATTGAACATACCTATATATACTTTTCCTACTATTATAAAGATTACAATTCCAATAATGGATTATTTTTAAGGGAGCTTACCTTCAGAAGTCTGGTACAGATAAGCTCACAATTTATGTCAATTGTATGATTTTAAAAAAAAAGAAGAAAATTAAAGACTTATTCGGAACGACTCGAAGCAACACAAAAGTTCACGTTTTATCTTAAAAGTTATCTAGTAAGCAGTATTCCAAGGCGCGTGCGCTCGCGCTAAAATAAAGAGAAGAGAGAGAGAGAGAGAAGGTACAAGCATAGCATTGGTATTGCACGCATGGACGATCGAAGGGAGTTCGATTCTCGTAAAAAGGCGTTTCGACTTTTCTCTCCAAGCCGTGCGCCGGTCGGCGCAAAGCATTGAAAAAGCGCGAAGTACCTCGACACTTTACCGTAGTAATAAAAAGTCGGGAGGAGCGATGCAAATGAAATGCACGTTGAACCAGAAAGGCCGTTCCCGTTTGATTTTCTTGGAGCTTGGAGCTGCTGGTCGGTGCAGGCGTCCGTCTCCGTTGCTGCTGCTGCTGCCGTCGCGCGTGAATTCAAGGAAAGTTTACTCACGGAAATGATTCGCTGCGATTTTAGCCGCTAGGAGAAACGAGAACAATTGATCGTCTTAGACTCAGATTTTACCTGGTACGGAAGACATTATTCCATCTTTCAATGATACGACCATTGTGCGAACAAAACCAAAGTAGTTCATCAGGTTTTAAAGCATGCAGTACTATTATTAATATGGGAGTTTCAGATTTGATCGATTCTTAGCTATATTGAAAACTACATAATTCTTTTCCTTCAAAAGCTAAAGATTCCAATCGATAAATTTTATTTCATTCCAATTAAAATTCTTCGGTTGGTAACGTTGGTAAAATCAATAGAAGTATCCAAATCACCTTTCTTAAACTAAACGATCATTATTATCTTGAATGAATTGAAAAATCTTGTAATTATTTTATGATGATCATAGTCATTTGTTTTTGATTGCTACTACCTAATTCCTTGAAAGTATTAAATAAAGTTTATATCACAATCGTTCACTAGATTACAACGATTTTTCATGAACTAATTTATAATTTTCCGGACATCACGGAGTGCAGAATTTTAAGTAGCAAATAAATTTATTTAGTAAAATTTATAGAAAAATATGGTTATGTGCAATGTGAAAAATAACAATTTTCATGTAACTAACATTCGTAAAGATTACAACATCAGTAATTTAAACTAACACACCTTCATAGAGAAAAATCAACTTCAAAAGTAATAGAGGTAAATTAGAAGGACAAATAAACCTGACAAGGTAACCCATTTTAATATTCGAAAAATATTGTAGGCTATTATCACCGAGCAGATAAGTTTTTCGTATCCGTAACTGGTTTGCGATGAAGAAGAAATAATGCCAAGCCAACGCGAGATGTTCCTTGCCATCTACTGATGGGCACTGATACGCAACAGTACGAGAAATTCCTGCTGCCTATGCCTCGGCGCACGATTTCACGCCGGATACGCCAACTATTTTTCAAACTTCGACTACCGTATCCTTTTTCGAGTGAGAGTAATTCGGGTTTTATATGGTGAACGGCAACGATTCTTTCGTGGTTTATGCCACATTGAGAATATGTCAAAGGAAAGTGAACATCCCACAGTTTCAGATGAAATTGAAAATACCCGAGTGCGACAAGTCAGATTGTCTAAGTGCAAGTTAGTCGAAAATGTCGGAAGACTAATAATAATGAAGGTCGAGACCGAAGAGGATCTGCTGATTAATTGAATAAAACTGGAAGTGGCTTGATGCAAAGCTAATAACATAATTTATAAAACAATTGTATAATAATTTAACGTATATATGTATAAGTATATGAAAAATTGTCGATTCCTGATTATTGATGGAATGCCAATTATAAAGAAGCCGATAAAGCAAAAATTATCAATGAGAAATCCAAGAGAAATCAGGTTATTTCAATTAAGTTATTTCCTATTACTTCAAAGCAAAGAGAAAGATATATTTCTTATGTTCTTGGAAATCTGTAAGTTGTTGGGAACTTTTATACTTCGTTTTATATGAATATTTCATTAAAAGTTCAAAGATTGAAAAATACTTGTTATTCAATCGTATAAATAATCGAGTGGCAAAATTGAACTTTTGTCAAGACTTCAGTATCATGATGATGTAAAAGTAAGTTATGCGTATTCTTTAATAAAGTTAGGCGGGCGTAGAACTTCTCAAGCAGATTGTAAAGTTTGCTGCTATAAAATTCTACTTGTTTACTGGAGGAGCGCGACATAAATAAACCATGTATTCATGTAAATTATACGATTCAAGTATGGCACTGGACTTATACATACAATCCACGGATCAGAAACTAGGAAACTAGACTAACTACTCAATATTTCCCACGTATCAAATGAATGAAATTAGTAAACTATTGATTTTTATTATAATATAGGTAAATAGGTACAGAGTTTCATAAACCACTCATAATTCAAAGCATAGAGTAGTTAGTTATATTTAACTAATGATGTCTCCTTGCGAATTATCTCGTTGTCCCAACGCATACAACAGGCCTTACACCAAACCTAAGATCGGCATGATGAACAATTATAATACACTAATAAAAAAGAACTCTTTATTAGGTTCATTATTATCAAGTCATATCCATTGACTGCTGAAATAAAGACCAATATTTATTTGATTTAATGAAAAATCGAAATTAGCTATAGCAGTAAGAAGTTAGTAGATTGATACAATAGCTTTGTTACGATCGCGGTCCATAACGTCCGTGTGTTGAGCTACTGTACAAATAGTATAAGACTGTTCCCTGCTGAAAGGGAGTCGCATAATCATAACAACGGTTAGATAAAGAACAAGTTTGTCTGAAAAATAAACAGGACAGAAAAATTATAGTAAGGGTGTATTGTTGGTTACATGTTATTGACATCATTTGGATTTTTTTGCAACAAACCGAATCGTGTTGGAACCAGTGTTCAATTTACTATCTTATAAATAAATGTAATATATTTTCGAAATCAAACGGGACGTTCAAAATTTTAATACGACTGAAACTTTTTAAAAATATTTTTCAAGTTGTGCAACTCCAAATTTTTCTCCTTTCAATCGCTTTAAAATTGAGTTTCAATACAAATGGTCTGAAATCGCTCTATTTGATGTAAAAGGTCAAGAGACATGACCTTTTTTTAATGAAAATAACTTTTAACTCCCGATCTCTGTGCAATTCAGACTTTATTTAGTCTGTCAACGTTTCGAGCATATTGAGGCGACGCTGCTCTTCATGTCAAAGCGTACGAAGATGTAGTTAAATAACTGTTAGATCAGTCACAAATACAGTCCGTGATACGAAATGCCAAAATCTAGAGCATGTCAACAGCAGTTTTGCTACGCACAATAAATAATTTATCTAAAAATTTTGCTTGCATATTCTGTAGTAAAATATTTTTCACCTGCCGCCGACAGCTAGAGATTCAAGGGTGAAGTAGAAAAGTATTTTAGTCTGTCACATTATGCTTTAGCTGCGTCGCCGAAAATTTCTTTATATCTTCGCCTATTTCTCTTCCTTGTTGCTTAATAGTCGCTGGTGCACATCCCGCAACGAAATCGTTGTTACCGCGAGAATTGAGTCGCTTTCGCAAATCCGATTATTGTCTAGCTCTACACCGACGTTCCAGCCACAGCTAATGCGATTCCTCGAGCAAAAGCTTACCTCGGTAGGCTCGTTCCCTTATTTCCACCGCACAGAAATTCATTTCTTACTCTGAATACTTTTATATGTATATGCATGTCGTGAAAAAGAAGCTTTTTAATATATGCACTGCTTAAAGATGCATGTTATTCGGCTTCTTTAATCATAAAATCCAGCTATAACGGCTGCATATTTTATAATTAACAATAAGAAAAAAAAGATTTTAAAGTATATGAAATCTACACGTAACTGTAGATTTAATTGATAAGGCATATCTTTTTATTTTAAGGAAATGAGAAAAATAACATCGACAACATAAATATAATTGCGACCAAAACTTTATGGGATCATCCAATGGTATTGGTATGACAAAAGCTGATATTATTCATATTTTCAAATGATCATGAAACACAACTTTTTCATTCATTATACAAGCACTTACTTCCTAGAATATCTTTGTCTTCTCCTATCCCTCTATCGTCCTCCACACAATATTCGATACTTTATTGTTCCCCAAACACATCAATTGCTTTCAGCGCTCGTTGTGTCAACGAGGTCTTTCAACTTGCATCATAAACGCAAAGGCGCAAGAAAATGTGAGAATTCGTCTGCATATTTGCCGAGGTGCGTGAAAGCGATTGCTATAACTGTTAAATGGCACTTGGTCATTCTTGTATAGAGGCGCGTGGGAGTAACTTAAAACCTATTTGCCGTTATTGCACGATAAAACTTAACGTGGCGAGTTCGATAAGTGGCGCTATATACCGGGTAAGTAATGGCGCTCTGACATTTTGGTCTTTGCACAGCTGAGTAAGTTGCGTCGTTCCTTTCTTCTTGCTGCAACAAGCTTTCGGCTCTCTATTCATCTGCAATACAGTTCAGAGAATGAATTTTCAAATGAAACGAGCGTAAAATATTCACGCTGTATTAATTATATCAACTGACATTGTTCTTTCATTGGCATAAAAGAAAATTTATTACGCTTGACTTAAATCATCCCAATTACGAAAGCTTCAGACTATATAAATACTATAACTCTTAAGTTAATATTCACTCAATAATTTTTCAAAAATAAAACATAAGAGTACCAAATTGCATTATATATCCGAGTAATATTTAACATCAAGTTATCCGAAGGTTCCAAATCTAGTTCCAGAATAAATAGATCTCATATTATACATACAGGTCATTTATAAAGATAAAGCGCTTTTAAATAATTCGATTTAATTTGTATAAGGACACAGATACATACGTACAACGTACATGCATTTATATACATGCACTGGACACGAGCTTTCTCCTCTCCTCCTTTCGATCGAACTGGACCCGTATTTTTGGTAAACAAATCACGTAGGACGCTTTCATTCGTATTTGCAACACAATGATGCTTAAACGCCTGATTACGAATTCGCTCTCTCTCTCTCTCTCTCTCTCTCTCCCTCCCTCCCTCTCCCTCCCTTGTACCCCTTTCTCTCTCCGTTTCCGCGCTTTAGCTTCATAATGCGAGTTGAGCGCGACCTTGTTTGTATACCGATGCACACGGCGTACGAATATATACAGGTATACCTATAAAACTGGGCTATGTATAAAGTGGATGTATCGCAACGAGGTACCTGCCTAATTAGCCCCGACCGAGAGCCGCTGCTCTCGGTCTAATTTGAGAAGTCGCAGCGTTATATACCGGATTTATTCGAGATCGCTTTTCGACCCCTCTCTCTCTCTCTCTCTCTCTCTCTCTTTCGCTTTCATATTTTAATGCACGCGGATCTTGAGAATCCTTGAGAAGAGCAATAGAATTAACGAGTAGGAAAAAGAGAGGGAAAAAAAGGAGGACGGAAGCTGGCGCTCTAGCGTTTCCGATGACGTTGCGATCGGTCGAGTCTAATTTGGATCCGCGCCCGTCTGACAAATCAGAGATCCATTCAATTTACTGCACAAAAAGTCGCCAAGAGTTTCAATTGCTTTGCATTTGTCTTTATAGCTTTGCTGAACTATAGCTGGTAGGAATTGTTTACGTTTTTCTTTTTCGACGACATTCGCTGATCTGAATTACGACGCTGATAATAATCAATACCCAGACTCTAAATTAAATTTAATTCGATAAATAACATAATTATTCATTTATCGAGTGCTGGTTATCGAATTATCTATTTAAAATTATCGGAAACTTAGACTCTATAGAAATATCTGCTTTAATATGCAGACATTTCTTTATAAGTGTGCTATTTATCATAATAGATTAATTATAACTTCATAAAATATCAAATAATCTATTTACTTAAAGTGAAAATGTATTTATTAATGACCAAGCATCAATAATGAACTTGTTCAAATCATTACTGACAAACTATGACAGTCCATTCTTGCATCGTATCCACCCTTCCGTCCGTGACCGTTTTCTTAGAGTTTCGTCCTTCGGTATTTACATATCACAAGCAATTGATCTCGGAAATAGTTAGTTACATGAAAGCTAGTTATTTGAAGAATCGCTAGTTTAAAGAAATCAAATGCGTTTTTTCCATCTGTAAAAGCTTCAAAGAGACTCGATTCAAGACTTCCTCTTTCCTTTGATATCTGGAGGCAATTAAGAAACAGAGAGAGACAGAGAGAGAAAAGTGGCAGTGGGTAAAGACGCGGATGTGTGTGAGGTGCGCGCGCAATGAGCAAGAGAGTTGGAGAAGCAAATGACGAAAATCAAAAAGGGGTAACTGCTATGCGCTGCTGCTGCTGCTGCTGCTGCTGTTTTCCAGAAAACATTTCTAGGTGAAGGCACCTTGCGCTCAAGCTCGAACTCGCGCCGGAAACGCCTTCGGGGATTCAGTTCCGCGCGCTACCGTCGCCACGGCAAACATCCGAGACAGCTAATTCCCAGAGAGAATTCCAACTTCGATACCTCTCTCTCTCTCTCTCTCTCTCTCTCTCTCTCTCTCTCTCTCTCCCGATCTTCTCTTTCCCTCCCATTCTACTTTTTCTACGGCTAAGGAAGACAAAGATAGAGTCAAGGAAGACGATGCACAGACGACAAAGATCATGCCGCTGTTAGCTCGAAATTTAATAGGAATGGTATTGTGGTCCCATGAGAAAAATATGATACCAACACGCGGCCAATCTTCTGCTTTGGGCACAATATTTTATGCACTTGTGGATGAGTTTAAATGCTAGGAATCGGAATTTTTGAAGAGAATGTAAGTTTTGTCAAATTAAAATTTGAATAAAGTGGAAGAGTACAACTTTGCCCCAATAAGTACAATCTATTGACTTCTATCTCATATAATGGCTCTTGATAGTTAAATATGATTGCGGAATTTCGCAAAAGCAATCATTCACTCGGCCCATGATCAAGTGGATGCGGCCTTTAACCATTAGAGTGCCAGGATCTGGGGTATATGATTCCCCTCAGAAAATTCATAAAAAAGGTATCTCAATCGTGAATCGACTATAGGTAAAGTGTCGATTATGGGTCGCACCAATATACTGGCTTTTCGGCCCTGAAAGTTAATGCAGTATGTCAGCAAATTTGAAAAATTAATTTAACTTACTCCCAGTCATCATAAAAGGCTAAAATTTTGTATAGAGGCTTATAATCGATGACAATACAACACCCTATAGTTATTTTCAAACCTGGACATCTAGGTTGCCGATGACGAGTGTACTAGTAAGGTCATCTCAGAGGAATCGGACATAATTTCTTAGAGACAGTGTCGGCGTTTGTACTTGAGACTTTGAGGATCATATTCTTGACCTAGACAATTAGTTCGCCGATATCGGGTATACCTGGAGGTCATCTCCTAGAAGTGGGTTCGAATTTTTCCCCAAAAAGTAAAAAAAGTAAAAAAAACTATAGATGAATCTGATAAACGTACTAGTGGAAGGGTAAGGGCTCGGCCAACCAAAATAATAAGGAATAAGGAATAAGTAAGGAATAAGAAAATAACATTGGTTACTATATCTATATACATAAGAAACAAGAGGAATAATGTGGAAGTTATTTCTGCCTATTCATCTTGTTTCTTATGTATATAGATATATATTAACCAATGCTATTTTCTTATTCCTTACTTATTTCTTATTCCTCATTCTTTTGGCTGTCCGAGTCTATAGCTTTCATCCATCTAGCGGGGAAACAAAGAATATAATTTTGTGTGGGTAATTCTCGCTTACCAAACTCTTGTGCTTGAGTTTAAATACTAGAAATCAAATTCAAATTTGAATAAAGTGGAAGAGTAAGACTGCACCAATTAGTCCAATCTATTGACTTGTAGGTCATAATGACTCTTGATACTTAAATATGATCGATTATACTTGCATGAGGTACAAAACAATACTACAAAAAGATTTATTCATTTATGTATAATTTATTATGTTAATTTTTATTTATCAATTATTGAAAATTCAATGTATTGACTTCTAATACGATCTTATTCAGTTTATCTTTTGACTTTCCTCATCTCTGAAGTTGAAGTAAAGTATGGTGTAGAATTGAAGTAGATTATTAAGTAAAATGCCAGACACTTGAAGCTACTGGTAATGAAATAATCAAAAATAAACGAGGGATGTACGTACGATTCTTAGAAATTATGTCGGATTGATACGAGAACAATTGTTTGGCATATAATCCTTACTTATACCAAATATTTTTTAAAGGACAAAAGTGGAGTCTCTAAATGAAGTTAATAACATTAATAAAGTTATGAAAAATTATTTAACATTAGCAAAAATTTGTTCTGATTTAACTAACACTACTACAACAGTCATCCCAGTTCACCAAGTATCTACTGCTTTATCTAGGGTAATTGTTAGAAACAATCCCATAAATATTATTTACTCATCGTTGGTTTCTAAAGGCGGCGTGCAATACCAAAACGTTCAAACTTCTAATGCTTGAAACAGCCGGTTGAAGGCCTCTATAAATAAAACATCGCGGACACTGCACATATAGTGGACCAAGGAATGACACACAACAGGATATCATACTTTAGTACTAATGTAGCTAAATACGAGCAGAGGTAATAGTAGCGTACACTATAGCTGTATTAGAGTTTACTTGGTACCCATAGGAGCAACGTGTTACCTGTCTCGAGTTAATTAACTTAATTAATGGAATTGGCCACCCTGTCAGAGTTTACTCAGGGCCTCTGCCGTTACTGCTTGGCTTTCGCTGCCGTCCAAGAAGAGCGAGGGGACGAACATCAAAGATAAATCGCTTAAGTTGGGCTCCAACTTATTGAACACGACTCTCTCTCCCTCTCTCACACACACACACACACACACACATACACACACACTCGCACTCTCTCTCTCTCTCTCTCTCTCTCTCTCTTGCTTTCTCTCTGCTTCTAAATAATCGCCAGAAACTTGCACTATGACAAAATTATTTATCTATTAACCTATATTTTGTATCTTAGTATTGTACTTTGCATCAATTGGAAGATACGAATTCACCTGTATGCATATTTAAGAGAACTCTTAATCTGCAGAGATATAGTGTTTAATATTATCATCTTTACACCTTGAGACTTTAAATCGGTCTTATTTAATATTATAACACATACTCGTTTATTATTTCGGAAATTTTCTATCTTCTATTTAAAACGTGAAGGCACCGTGAAATATTAATATATGTTAACAAATTTTCATTAAAAAACAATAAATCTCATTATTTGAAAAAGACAACTACTGATTCAGTTTTAAATAACATACTATTTCACTCACCAAACATTCTATAGTTCACATAAATAAATGTTATTTCGTATTTCATAAACTTCCAGTGTATAAATAGATTACGGCATTGTATAGTCGCGATTTACCTTCCTTGCGCTTGCCTTGTCAATTTGCGTCTTTTTGGATTTGTTTCCAAACCTTTCATCTATTTATAACTATTTGCGCAAATACAAACATTGACAAACGGCGAGAAACTTGTTAATAGTCATAACAATTAATTTAATTTCCACGTTCATTTCAATTTCTTGAACACGATTGGGTTATTTAATTCTTATTAAAGCATTAATAAAATCATTAATAGTCTACTATACACATATTTAATGTAAGTCCCAATATTGAACACGTATACATATTTCAGAAAGTATACAAAATCAACTGTAATATCGATAACACCTTCGAATTTTGTTTTTTGTCGAAAATTTCTTTACTAAATTAATCTTAGGGGTATCGAAATAAGTTGATTATTATTAAACCTAAAAATAATTTTTTAAGAATAAAAAATTTTAAAAGTATTAATTGATCTGTAAACATTAATTAAGAGACACGCATATAATACTTAATAAGATACTGTTGAAACAAGAAATGGAAAAATAAAAAGGGTATAAAAAGTTTCAGAAAGAAAGCATCAACTACCTCTGAAAGTAAGCATATTATTTCCTAATAAAATAAACCATCATTTCTTCGGTCGCGGTAGTGGTAAGCTCAAACTGCGGATAGTTATGGGCAAACTTTCAAATCTCTTCTGTAAGTACATTAAACTACTTTCCGGCCTCTGTGCTTGTTCCACGTTATATTATTTGACTGAAATACGATTACGATTTTTGCATCGCTATTATTTTAACTTAGAATATTGTAAGGAAGATTAACTTAATATTATTGTTTGTAACGCGATTGTTTATGCTGTAGCAATCATTGAATTTAATTTTAAAAGTTAGTTATTTTACGTTTGATAAAGTTATATTTGATCGTGTTAACGAAGTTGCATTGTTGAGTGCTGCGAATACAATATTTTAATATTATCAAATATGTTTCATATTTTCTTATTACGTACAAGTCAAAACAAACTGAATGAAATTTAATACGGTGTAAAATATTAAGAAGATGTTAAAGTCCTATCGTTACTACTAAAATGTTTTACCGATAAAGTCCTGAATAATTAATTATAAATAAACTAAATAAATTTTTGAAATTATACAAATACTAAATACAGGTGAACTTCGCCTATAAATTATCATTTGTCAAAATTTCAAGTGAATATTTCAATAATACCTTCAAAAGTTCCTGTTCCCGGAAAAAATGTACGGTGACATTGAAATATTTACTTGAAACTTTACCAGATGATAGATAATTCATAGATGAAGTGCGCCTGTATTCAGAATTTGTATAATTCGGAGTATTTTTTTAATTAATACAAATAATTCACTTCTCGGCCAGTAAAATGTAGGGAGCGAAAGTTTAAAATTTTAATTGACCCCATTAGCACCCCATTAAAGAGATAAAAAATGTCAATCACTCCCGATCAGCATATAAGTATACCAAGTGATGGAAAAATAGAAGTAAATGGAATGGCTGTTAATGCCACGGAAAATAATGGAGTGTTTCATCAGATGCAAATCAGCCAAAGTGTCAAGCAATTCAAAGCATCATTTGCTCCCACGTTGAATTCTTCATTTACCAAGTTTGACGAGTAAAGTGGCTAAGGCGAACGCTGCAGCGAATAGTTCATCGATCGAACTCCGTCGTCCGTTTTCCTTCCCTCATCGACAGCGCGTCAAAGGACAAAGATGAGTCAATCGAAGTTCAATACGTATATATACATATTCGCTCCCTTTTCCTATTGGACAACCCGTGTCTCAAATCTCCTTATCAGGGAATCGATTATCTTAATATTTTAGGACTTTCTCATTTCGCTCTTCTCCAATTCCAATATTTTGCCGTATTATTTTAGCAATTATTTAGATTCTGAAAGGAGGACACCGATAGCGGCCCGTGGTCAAATTTCGCACGAATCCTATAAAATCAACTTCAGCATGAAGAATCCTTAAACTCTGAAGTAATTGAATAAAAAATGTCTTCTCTATGAAGTGGAAATTATAAAAAAAGTGATTTTTTCTAATTTTTATTACTAGATGGCGGATGAAATCCTGAGTTTTTCACTGATTTTAACGAAATTGACTTGAATTTTTTTTTATATTTCCCCGAATTTCCCTGGATTAAATTTTATTCAAATATTAATTTTAAACAGATCTAAAGAATAAAAAAAATTTGTACGTTTATCTGCGTTTATTTATTTTCTACCCATTCGCCGGCGTCCTCCTTTCATCAGCCAAGTTCCTTTGGAATCATATCATTGTCATACATATTTGTTTGTTATTTATTTTTGATAATGTTTCAATAGATTTTAAGAGCCTTAGCTTGGCGTGAATCTATAACAGTTCATAATTTCATCGATTTCCAATATTCGTTTTCATTATTTTCACTTTTTATTAAAAAAAAAACGACAGCGACACTTATGCATTTGTTCCAATACATAAGTAATGTATAATCTACAATTAAATTAAGTAATAAAACATGTTAAAAATAATTCAAGATTGTACCAGAAATTTTAATAAAAAGCTTTAAAATTTCAGTTATAATTAAATCAGTTATAAAATAAAAAACAACTGCAAATATCTCTTCTATCCAAAACTAATAATAGAAATTTCGATGGACGACTGCTGCAATAACTCTTACAGTATATGAAAAAATATCCTTATTTTTGACTTTTTATTTTTGAATTTTTTATATTAATAGATACTGAATTATCATATCTATGAATTATCATATGAATAACTATCATAAGTAAAAAAATTATATTTGAAAGTATTTGAAAATACAAATAAAATGAGACTTTTCAAAATAACAAAATAACGTCATAAGATATTTTAAATAATAAAGTCTCAAATTGTAGGCAATTGAATGCTCTTTAAAAAGAAAATTATATTTTTTTTAAATATTAAACTTGTAATACGAAAAAAGCTAAAAAGTTAAAAATCAGAAATTCATTTTTCGAAATAAAACGAAATAAAATCGATGAATCTTTAAAGTTATTTTTCACCATTTCACAAAAGGAAACGAATAAAATGAATTTCAAAATTTGAAAATCGGGTCATCCATTCTTGAGATATGAAAGGATACATACACACCCACACACGCAGATAGAAACGAAAAAATAATTAATTATTGTTATAATGATGTTAAAAAATATTTTTAAACATTTTTGGAATTTTTCTTTTTTTCATCGATATAAAACTTCCTCTCTGAGAAAGTAAAATGCTTTCATTAATCACTGCTATTTAACAAAGTTCTTCAATAAGGAAAAGTGCTTATTTCATTTTTGCAAACCTTCACTTACAGAAATTATTAAGAGGATTAATTGTTTGGCTTTCAGAAAATCACTCAAGCTAGTATTCTTTCAAAGAATTTACGTTCGTATAAAATGTTTAAGATTTGCAATTGCAATTTATTATAAATTGCAATCAATATTGATGTATTAGTCATTTATTTCATCAAGGTTAAGTAGCTTAACGTATATAAATATATATACTTTTGACGTATGGTATACTTTTAACTCTTATGGTTAAGTAAACTACATTCTATAAAGTCTAATCTATTATGCAGTTTATAAATGATTACAAATATATGAATCGACTTGAAGATTTTTTATGCTCTACTCTTTACTGTGATCTGGTTACAAGTTTGGTGCAAAATCTCGCTAAAATTTACTGAGCAACCCAATTTACAAAATCAATCATTATTTTGTTATGATTTACCACGTATTTGCTGAGTATTCATCATGAAGTGACATTATTGCTTTATGTACAGATGGACTGAAGTGAAAATTTTCCAGCAACATCCATAATGATTTATCGCAATGAACAACAGCTACAAGCAAACAAGAAATATCTATACGCACGAAAAAGTTGACTAACATTACCGTTGACTATTTACTGTAATTTTATCTTAAAATTTTACATAGGAATGTAAAATCATATTGCGCTGAAATTTTACAGGAAAATATAATTACACGTTTTTCCGCGTGGTTGAATTAAAGATAAAACTTTGTCGAAATACATTTGTTGATTTTATTTTAAATAATCCCAATTTAACAGTATACTATGTGTTAATTTTTAAATAAGTATTCGAGACTACTAAAAATTAAGGTAGCTGTTGCATTCATACTATAGATAAGTACCGGTCTAGTTCATTCTAAACATAATGCTGTAAGTGTACCATACAGAGTTTGGATGACTTTGAATTCCATGTAATATTTATTCATTTTAAATAGATTAATCCACTCTCTTTATCGTCCGTTCCAGAGGCACAAGTGGAAGGGCCTTATAGATTCCGCGACGATGGTCCTCTCTTGGAGGGCATTAGTACGTGCCAGGCATACCCTGTTCCGCGATCGCTTAACTGATCGTTAACTCGGTGCTTCTCCGTCGTGCTAATGAATGGAAACAGATGGACTTGCCGGACGTTCAGGATCTAAGAGGGAAATACGTACAGAGTGTTGGGAGAATATCACATTCCAAAGTGGTCACTGTGACTATACGATAAAACTATACGAGGCTAAGCTTTTTAGATACAATCTATAGTTTTCTTGCGAATTACTACTAATAGGACTTTGCTAGCAAGACATTCAGCTTAATATTACATATATGGCTTACGGTTTCAGATGTAATATAGATATAAACGAAATTTCGTGAATACCCTGTATATGTACTGTAGCCATATCTATGTAGGTACCAGAATTTGTAAGAAGTAGAAATAAATTCTACATGGGAAGGTTATTGGTTCGTTTTCATCTCACTCGCGACCGAATGAGAAAATTGTGGGAGCATACGGTCACAGAAAACAGTTTTAGGAAATGAACCACTTTTTTTTTCTCGTGGCGTGTTTCTGACATTGGATATAGGACGGAAAATAGTATTAGCGTACAAAAATCACAATAATTAAATTTATTTTATTTGGACGATAGAATGTTCATGGTTGTATAAATTCATTTGTAACTATTTTTGAAGTATAAGAAAGCAATTGATTAATAATAATTATTTTAGTGACATCTTTATTTAACTATATAACAGTGACGTTTCTTCTTTTCATTTATTGATCGTATTTAGAGCTTCTGGCTGTTTTTACAATTAATCATAAAGATGGATGCCAGAGCGTCCATCAACTAGAGGATTGTTGAAGAACGTACAAGACTACTGCTATTGTTGAGAGTTTGCCAGAGCAAAAAGTTTAAAAATAATTATGATGTGGGGAAATGCAAGGAAACTTATTAAGTCAGTATTTGGTCATATCTTGAATTATAAAAAGTTTTAAAAAACCGCTTTGTTATGTATTTTTCTTTAGAGGCATTTTATGCATAATTCTTTATGCTTAAATCAGTTTTGTAAGTATCTATTGACAGTTTATCTTTATTTGTTTGTTATCCTTCTCATATTCTCTATTGGCATTATCCTTTGTTAGTTGTTTAATAGCTTAAGTGATTTCGGTTCACAAGTAGACTGTTGTTCAAGCCTTCCTTAAATCTATCTATACCAGTAGATAGGTATAATTTATTATAGTAAACAAAAGTAAGTGATTTGTAGAAATCGAAGCATCAATATACTGAAAGTGAAAGAAACAATAGCAGCAGATTCATCCATCAGAGCTATTTTAAATCGGCCAAAAGAAGTCGATTTAACAAGTTCATTTTCTCTAACTCTCCCTACTCCTCTACAAGTCCAATAAACGTCAATAGAGTAAGTAATTGATGTCGAGGCGTAAGGTTTCGTAGCGATAACCGTACACGCTCTGTCCCGGTGAAGTTTTTCTAAATTCGACGTACTCCCTTGCTGGTGTATACATGTAGATATAGTTTATACACTTCCTCGAACGACACAAGCGGCACTCAGTGGGAACGCGTTACGAGCTTGCGCGTCGACGTCGCCGTGCGGTGCTTCTTTTTAATCGCGACGATCTAACGCTCCCGGAACAACTTTCGAACTTCGCCAATGGCTCTGCGCCTCTCTTGGAAAAGTTTCGGAGCACTCTGCTCTCTGCTCGCTCCGTTTTGCCATTCAAAAGCTAGCGAGTCTGCGTGTATTTTTTATTTCCTTTCTCTCTTTCTCCAGCTCTCCACTCTCGCTCTCTTTCTCCCGCTTTTCCTAATACGAACATTCGTAACATTTATTTATTTCCTGTTTTTCATCGTTCGCATTTTCTTGTCAGTTATCTTGCCTATGCTAAGCTCTGTTTCGACGATCAAAGTTTTCTTTCTTCTTTCGACTTTGTTTCATTTTTTTCTCACACAAAATAAAAACTATCTTGGATCGTTAAACTTTCTTTTTTGTGTCGCGTCGAACGTTAATCTGATGGACAAAATGGTTAACCTTTTAACGATTTATGGTTCAATAAAGTTTGCCGATAATTAGATAATATTGCTATGGGCGATAAGAAAGTTGAATAAGATAAATGATGTTTTCGAAAAAGAAGAATTGTAATTGATCTAATAAACAGCAATACATGTTCTCAATTTGTTCGAAAGTGATGAATATCCATATACGAGGAAACTACATTTTGTTTTTTAGTATCTGAGTAAAGTTTGAAGTACGTGCATGTAAAGGTTAGTTTTCATTACAGTTTGCCAGTATTATATTTTAAAACTTTGCTCCAAAATGAAGCAACGAAATTGAGTTTTCTTGTGCCCACATACGGCACGAGACAACTTTTTGCAACAAAATTTTTTGTTTAACTTAATGCCTAAAAATATTTTTAATAAAACATATTTGGTTGTTTCTTTATTTTTAAGCAAATTTCACAATACAGAGTTTTAAACTCAACATGCTACTGGAAAGCATTATTTTAAATTTTACAAGGCCTGTCTGGAAGTTCCCAGATGAAAAAATTCATATTCGAAAAAGTCAATTTGGCTTATGAAGATTGTAGTAAAGTACTAAAATATGGACTTTGAACCCGAGCCAATAATAAAGATGCAAATTAGGATTTTGAAAATGCACAATAACTTCATTTTGCACATTATATTAAAACAAAAATCTACATATACTTTTTGTAAAAAGCTTTAAAAATATTGATAAATAACGTTCTTTATTTTCTGAACGAACATATAAATTTATATTATTATAGCATTAAAACTTAAAAAAATTGACTTTTTAAAAAAGCTCATGAACGTTTTATTTGCAGATATCGATAAAATTATCTCTCCTCATAAACTAACATTTCTGTCAACATGATAAATTAATTCTTTTTCACGAATTAAATTTACCGTGTACTCTTGATTGATAAAAACATTGAATTCGAGCACATCGAAATCGATAATAAAACTCCAAGTAGGTAGATAAATGTACGAGTCATTGATTTATGCATAGGACCTGTGTGCTTTAGAATACGAACCGGCATGAATTAAGCAGGCACAACACTTGAAATTAGCTAATTTCACGAACGATCGGGAAAAGGTTTCGAGAGGTTCGGCGCACGGGGACCGGGCGCTCGTTCCCCAACAACAATTTCATCGATGGGTTTTGAATTCGCGCGCTCGTGCAACGTCCCGTAAAGCGTTAGTACTTATTGAGATAAATTGAACTACCGTTGTCTGTTTTTCGAAACTTATTCACAATTAAAACGAGCTCCGATTTTGTTGTTTGCAAGTACTTTGATTTAATCTTGAAAGTTAATATTGGCTTTAGCGTTCTGCGCCATGGAATATTGGTTTTGGTTTAATTATTGTTAGTAAAAATGTATTAACCCATTAATGCGCAAATGCACATTTTTGTACACACATTTTCAAGCACAGAATTCTATTGGAAAAACAAAGTCATTTTTATCCAAAATACAATATAGTGGGTTTTCGAGGGTGCTCTTTCGGAATCTGCAACTTATTTTCTAAAAAAAAGTCATTAAGTGTATTATTTTTGAGTTTTTAAAAAAAAAACGAAAAATTTAATAAAATTTTTTTTTTTAATTCAATTTTTGTTACTATTTCAGTTTTTGGATAATTATATTACCGCCATAAATCGCGGTCCGAATGCCTGAAGTTTCCGAAACACTAGTTAT
>UELV01070073.1:1181-18398 GCA_900490015.1 Megastigmus stigmatizans
ACACACACACACACACACATATATGTATATAAAACTATTTATTAGCTCGGTACAGTTATTATCTTTTCTTCAAAGTAATTGTTGACTTTCTCGAGCGTAAATCCTCATTTCTAAAATACACAATATGTCTCTAGTATAATTCTAGTTTGACTAACGATATAGAAGTGAGGATATAATTTTTTGGATAGATATATATGTATATATATATAACCGGCGCACGACCCAATTCGGGCGTCCTAAATATATGTGATCAACCACTGCGGATGAAGTCATACCGGAGAATGTCGTTACTATTAATGAAGTATAAATTTGAGCAGGTGTGTGCGCAGGAAAAAAAGGAGGAGAGAGGGTGGGCGCACCAGGTGAGCGCGCTATCGTTTACGTGCCACTTTACGTCGCCCCTTTTGCCTGCATGAGAAATTCACATTTCGCACTATGTACATCAGTAGTTCGGCCGCTTACACGATATAGCCAGGATATACTGCCACCTTACTGTCTCGATTGATCTCTTCTACACATTGTCTTCTGGTTGAACTGAAAACATATATCCAATATTGCGTTTTCGCGATATATATATATATATATATATAACTAACCTCATTTTTATCCATTTATATAATTTTAAAATTCACGATTCCTACTTGTACCTAATGGTAATTGCGTTCAATTACAGCAGCCATTATGTCTGCTTGAAAATGATGAAAAAAGTCGCTTCTACAATAGGTACACGTGATAATTTGCCGCTTTTTATATGCACTCGCAATATGGATTATTAATGCGGTGCGTTTTTTTTGTGCCGTTGATGTACTGGCGTACTGTTTGAATTTGATTGAATATGCACGTGGTTTTTTACAAGAAGCTGCGGCCCGCACCTGATAATTCAATGCATATATACGCGCTTTTTGCGGCGTGTTTGTGTTATCGTTCAAATTTTAAAAATAAGGTCGTTAACCTGTAGTGATATTTTTTTAGTTACCGATGCAATTATAATCGTAATGTTATATATAAAAATAATCAAATACGTACATTTTACTAATTTTGATTTATCTATGGCCATTTAGGCATAAATATTTATTTTGGAAAAAAATAAATAAAACTTTATATACATATTGACGAAAACGATCGCAATCATATTTTTAAAACAAATAAAATAAACAATTGTACTAAACCGTACCCGATGTGTATAATATAAAGTATTGAGTGCACGCGAGCAAAAAAAAAATAAACTAAACCAACATCCTGCACAATTAACAAACACAAATGGAGAGAAGCAAAAAACACAGTATTCTGCACATAAACTTTAATCTTAAATCAAGATTCGACATCCTTAGAAACAAACGTCTCTTTCCCTCTCTCTCTCTTCTCGTTACTTACTCCCGCAGTAATGCTCGCGAGTCGCGCGCGTTCCGTTCGATCGCCCAAGTGGGTCTCCCGTGTCTGCCTGCCTGATGCCGAATGTTCCTTTTTCCGGTGGCCAAGGCCGGTGCGCGACGACGACGACCGACGACCGACGAGTGCAAAAAACACGAAAGACAGTAAGAGAGACAGATAGAAGAGAACGACGACGCCGATGGCTGCGGGAGCAATTCCTCGGCGTCCGGAGTATGGCCCGCACAAGGTCATCGATATTCCATTGGCCAATTGGTAGTGTGCTGCGCGGCTGTGCTGTGTTTTTTTTTCGCTTCCTTCTGTTGCTGCTTATATTTAAAGCGAGATTTAGAGACTCGCGGTGACGCCGGAGACTGATGTAATTGCGAGACGAGGCTCAGGGTGTTTCAGGACATATATCGTTGTGCGGCTGTCAGTTTTCTTGTTTTTTAAAATATAGGTATCATTTTTATTTTCTCATAACTTTTGTAGGCATATTACCCTCTATTTTCAAATACCTTTTATATTTATCCCTGATCCTCGATAATCCTGTCATTAAGTGCGATACATATATCTAAACGTAAACATCTGAATAATTCGAGGAAAAACATCCTCCTCTAATAATGACAAAACTATCGGTGCTCCGCGTAATATAGACCTCGTTCAAGCAATGAGAATAGAGACAGAGGCTCGAGTATAC
Organism: Megastigmus stigmatizans; assembly: GCA_900490015.1. Taxonomy (NCBI): domain Eukaryota; kingdom Metazoa; phylum Arthropoda; class Insecta; order Hymenoptera; family Megastigmidae; genus Megastigmus; species Megastigmus stigmatizans. Next base: position 3,250 of record UELV01070073.1, read on the forward strand.
GTATTGATATGTTTCATGCGGCGAGACGCATAGTCTCGCTGCGGGTATGTACATTCGCAGTCGTCGATCCGTCATCGCGTATATTCGCATCGCGCTGAAAGAATTAAATGTATCATGGTGCTTCAGCGTCGCCTTGGGACTGTTTATCTAGACGAAATCGCAGAAATTCGCGCGCGAATAAAGAAACCGAGAGCGGAGGATAAGAGCAAACAGTGTGGGATACATATAGATTATACGAGAAACTGTGGTTCATGTTGTGCGGTATAAGTATATATAAATAGGATTCTCTTGAACTTTGGATACTATTTATTGCTATTTTCAGTGTTGTATAGTTTGAGAGAATGCTAACATTTTGTGAATGATTTGATTAAAATGACTATTACGTGTACTTCTTTTGTTTAGGGTAGCGACATGGACCAGTTTGACTGGTACACACGAGTCTGTTAATCAAATATTAATGTTATGTGTTTATTACATGCTTTTAAAAACGTGATGGATATTGGATAAAATTTAATGCAAGACAAAATACTCTTAAACATTTTGCTACTATACAGCGTATATGAATGATGCATACATTGATCTCATGGAAAATGTTTTATAATAATTTAAAAGAAAACTTGTATGTATATACCAAATATTTGTCACATAAAACGGCTAAATCAGACTCAAAAGAGAAATAAATTCCCATCGGGCACAAACCAGCAGCATCGAATCCGCGATCCTTCGAATATTATATATCTGCAGCAGCCGGGTCGCCGCGAGAGACTTGGAGCACGTGGCTCGGCCGCCGACCGCTCACGTGTTACATCGCCGTATAGCCAGCTATATATATATATCTCTCTCTCTCTCCATCATGCGTCAGCCATAACGCTTTCACGTTTTCCAGCTCTCGAACTCTTACCTAAAAGCAGACGAGAATTACGTTTAATGCGCACAGGCACAAGCGAGCCGAGCAACGGACTCTCCGCGGGCGTTATAGGCGCTTATATTATTACGTTATAAAAGGGGAAAGGAGTTTCGAGCGAACCGGGTGTCCCTCTCTTTCTCTCTTATACTCGTTCTGCTGCTGCTGCTGCTGCTGCTGCTGCTGCCGCGCGGTTCTTTTTATAGCCTCGCTGCGGCCTAAAATGCGCGATGCTGCTGCTGCTGCTGCTGTTGCTGCCTGCCTGCGTGTAACACTTTCTAATTGAGCCTCGTAGTCGCGCGAGCGTTTGATATAATCGCTCATTACCCGCGAATTAATAGGATCCTGGGATTCGCGCACCAGATGAATTTGAAAGTGATTCGTGTCGGCGATTCGATTAAGAACTTCGATGTAGTTATATACGTATTATGATATTTTTTTGAATATACTTGGATTATATACGCGAGACTGGAAATGAATTGTGAACGAACGAACTGTAACCGTTATATATTTCAACTTTGCAGAATATTTATTATACATCAGTGGGTATAGAATTTGGTTCGCGTTCGCTCGCAGCTTTTCATTCCGTGGATTTTTAGAGAGCGGAATGCTTTGAACATTCCAGAGTCGCGCGCGTGCCTTTCACTTTGTCCATCAATATAACAAGCCTGATGAATTGCTGTTATCAAAGATTATTGCGTAATGTATAGTGCTGCAGCCTAATGCGCGCTCGCACTTTTGCTTTCTTCTTTTTGCATTCGATACACCGAAACGCTGTACATATATACACGCTGTATATATATTTTTCTTAATTTCATGGAAAATGTTTTATTCGATGACCGCGAACTTCCACATTATATATACCCGCGTCGATCGAATACATTTTCGTCGCTGACACACGCTGTCAAATACAATCAAAGACTCCATCGCGTACTTATCTTAGAGGAAAAAAGTCGAAGATATGTATAATATATATAATCGAAAAATGTTCAGCGAAATTGGCCTCGAAAGTGTGGCTCCGACATGCGAATATTGCGTATAAAGTTTGTCGAAGGTATACGATCCAATCGGAGCGCGGCGCGGTGGTAAACAATAGACCAATCAGGCATCGACCGCTTCCGCTCCTATACAATTATCCTTCTTTCGGGGGGGACGTATAGCGACGTTTCGAGGGTGACTCTCTGTTCGATGTATTTACGTGTGCTTACCCTCGCAACTCTTCTGTGCGTTAACGTAGATCTGGAATTTTTCGCATTTATTTGTTTGTTTTTTTTTTTGTTATTCTTACGTAGCTACGAGAATTCGTTTGTTTAAAGGGGAACGATTTGTCGGTTGGAGAGGAGCGTTTGATCGAGGAGCTGCTCTTTCATCTCTTTGGCTGCAGGTCGATTGTATGGTGTATAAGCGCCCTTTGCTGTATTGCTTTGCGCGCGGGTTATTACGGTGGAAAACTTTGCAGATTAGTCGTGCCAATTAGGGGAATATAAAGTTGTTACTATGGATTTGGCTTGATGCAAGGGCACTGGGTAATATTGGTATTTTTATACACGTCCATATGAAAGAAAAATAAAATACAGACAGGATATAACTTGAAGTAATTAATTATAGATTTTGAACGACCTACTTTTACTTATTTTAATATTATTTAAAATCTTGATATGCCAAAATTATATATCGATATAACAATAAATATCTGTCACGAGCTGCTATTATTTATGATAGAGATTAAGCGCAGGAAAATGCAGTCAGAAATAATTGTCTGTAATATCTTAATTGCGATAAAATAGACTTGTCCAACCTTGATCTGTATTAAATTTATACACACATTATTCTTATTCTTATTATTCTTATTATTACTTTTAAAACAAAAATTGCCTTGCCTTATTTCAAGAGAAAGTAGATTTCACGTAGCTGGTACAGATATAATGCCAGATTTATTATTACATAAACGAAATATCTGTTTTTCAGTACAAATATAAGAGCATTAAAATGTTTTACCCGTAGTCTTATTTTCGTATCCATTCTTTCTTATATAAAGTCATAAGAATATTAATTTAATTCTAACAAAAGATCTCTTTTATTCGTGAGAAACTATTATTGATTCACAAAGCACACCAAATTCTTTTCAGTAAATTCATAAAATATATACATTCATTTTTTAAAATGAATCGTATTATATTGAACAGGAACGTCATTTTTTTAATAAAATGAATTGATTAAAAAGTCAAAATGTATATATGATGAAGACTTTGTTACACTTTAGAATTAAATTTTTGCTGCTTTATATTTATTTTACACACGTCAGAAATCCAAACCGGTTATTCGTATTACAAGTAATTATTCAATCTATACCAAGTTTTTTATGTTACCTTTAAATAATTACATGAAATAAGCCGAAGCTTTTGACCGTCGTGTAATTGTAAAATCCAATCTTGAGACACAATTACATTTTCTATCCCAAAACATTCTCAAGATTCCTTCCGGCCATTCGTTCCCATGCAACGATCTTCGAGTGCAGCAGAAATAAAAGCACGAGGTATACATATAAATGTTGACGCGTTTGGTATAGGGATACATTCGGGCTGATTTAGAATTAAATAAGGCAACGGCACATGGAAGTGCAGGAAATGTAATCTAGGCCCGTCTCCTAAGCAGCGCCTAGAGAGCAGAGCGTTTGTTTATAAATGTCAAGTGTGTTGGGAAACTCTTTGGCGCTGCTGCTGCAGCAGCAAAGGCGCTGAGTGGAAAACTCGCATTTGTTAAGCAAAAGAGACTAATTTAGTACGGAGAATTAGTGGATAATGACATCTGCATATTTAGCCCAAAGTACCTCCCTAGTTTAAATATATACCGACGCGCACCCGACAGTTTTTGAAGCGACTCTGCCATCTGCCTCGCGTCCTCCTTCCTTTTTCCAAATTTCGTTTCTTATACTGGTATTAATGAAAGGAATGTTGATTAAACTTCTCGGCGAAAGGAAAGAGACACAGTTTGGCAAATAGTCTGATCATGAATTGTACAATTCTATTGTTATCGTTTGCTCAAGAGACTATTTTTATTTTAAATTTATTCAATTCGTATATATATAATTATTTCAATCGAATCGAGTAAAAGATGAAGCCTTGGTGTAGGATTCAATCAATTCCTTTATCCTTCGCGATTGAGAAAGTTTGCGAAATGGTCCGAGATCAGAAACTGTATTGTATGACGTTAATTATTGTACAATAATAAAAAAAAAGTAATTTTCATTGTACATTGCAAAAGATTTATATATATTTATCGAAATTTCGCTCGGTCATGTTACACATGTCTATCCTCCCTTTTACATAATTTTAACAAATGCTTACTTTCTCAAAGAGAAAGTTATGCATTGTAAGAACAGGAAGGAATTTCGGCAAAGCGTGAGTTGCTCGCACATTTTTCTGCAGAGTCAAAAATAAAAATTGTTTAAAATCAAAATGGGCCACTTTCGTAAATCTCCCCGTTTTTTTCTTTCTTACACCGCTCGTATTTCTCCTTTGTATAGTAGACGAAAAGAAACTATATATGAACTAGATTTACTGCTGGGCGATTGATTTTACTGTTAAGGAAACGTCAGTATATTTTTGAAACTCTGCAGGATAGTATAACTTTACGTTCGTAAAAAGAGAAAAAGTTATAGATAAATAAATTTTGTTGCATTAAGTGTTTCAACGTTTTTTTCATTGACCTTCTTTCGTCGGCAGTCAATTATAAATGTTTATTTTGTGCAATTTCCAGTAAAGTTCCTATAAATTAAATTTGATTATCGAAAGTATGAAGAATTTCCACGGTGCACTCTTTAAATCTAAAAAATTATATGTCAATTGCTAATATTATCTAGTTAAACTATATAATAATTATTAAAAAATAAAAATTCATCAATGCAGACGAAAAAATAATTTCAAGTATATACCCGAAATAACAGTGTATCGCGCGCAATTCGCAATCGTAATCGAAGCTATCGGCCAACAGCTGCTTACGTACACACACAAATCGAGCTAACGAGTGTCGCAGGAGTAGAAAGCCGTAGAATGGAGTCGCGCGGGCGTAAATAAGGAGCGCACGAAAAGGACCGCGAACAAAAGGGGTTGCGGTTCGCGCCGCATTAAACTCTTCGAGCACGTAAATGAGCTATATATACATATATAAACGTATGAATGAGCGAATCGCGGTAATAGGTTTTCCCTCGCTTCTGCTCGCGAATGTATATACATTTAAATGAGCCGCGGGTAACTGGTGGCTGCGTTCGCGATCTATATATACCTCCCGATCGAGCGTTAAATCGCCCCGGCTGGAGCAGTAGTCGGCTGGGGTATAGGTAATTGAGCCGCAATCAAGTGTCTCCTTGAACGCGCCCCAGGACAATATTGAGCTTCACGCAGGAGCGAATTTGGACTACGTCGCCTGGAGGCGACTTTTCTTAAGCGGCTTCTCGACCTATGTTCGCTTTTCTTTAAACTTTGGGCGCGAATTGAACTGTGATCGATTGCAACCATTGATGGCAGAGGCTATTAATGAATTTACTATAGAGATTTACTTTCGGTGTTTCAAGAGCTTCGCTGTATCGGAAGATTTAGATAATGAAAGGGTAATTTGTTGCACACCAATAAATGATAAATGAATGTTCCGAAGGAATCAGATTGTCAAGCTCTTATTGATTTGTGGATTTTTTAAAATTAATTTTTCATTAAGAAATATTACTTAATAACTAATTTTTCATTCACAGTTTGATTTTTGAAACTATATCTAAAATATCGATATTACATTTTTGTAAAATTAAATATTTTTCAAATTAAAATAAATGTATATATTTTATATTGTATTATTGTAAATAGTTATTTACATAATTTTGTACTTCATTCTTTTGCTGAACAGATAAACTCTTTAGGATAACAATGGAAAAAAAGAACATCCTATCAAAATAATTGTATAATACGATGTTAAGAATACTAATCAAGATAACTCGAAACATTGTCAACATTGCGAATTTACGACGGTGTATACAAGTGTTATACCCGAGACGCTTTCACCTTCCATTTCTGGCGCTTAGTCCAGCCGGCACACGTACCACCTCATCTAAATCCACTTTTCACACGTATAATCGACAACGGAGCAGCGCACCAATAAACCTCCTCGCCAATCTCCGAATCCAATCGCCAATCTCAAAGCTGCGAGAATCTATTAAGCGCGAGCCGCACTAAAAGTGCGACATCAGCGGCATTTTATCTCGGTACACGCATCGTCTCATCGCTCGTCTCGTGTCTTGTATATAGCTCACTCGATCCGCGCACTCGCGAAAACAAGAAAAATAAGCGGGAGAGATGACGGAGTCGTACAAAAGCAACAAAAAAAAAAAGACACGAAAGAGAGTCAGTGTGTAACTGCGCAAGTCTTTCGCACACATATACACACATGTGTCGGTATAGAGCGACATTTCAGGTTTTATACACTCGCGCACGCGCACTCGCGAAGTATTTATGACATCACCGCATCGCGAGACGGTGGCGTGCAGGGAGAGCCTAACCGAACGAGGATTAAACGAAAGTTGCACGATTACTCTTACTCTCGCGCGCGCGTCTCTCTCTCTCTCTCTCCGGACGACGATGCCGCTGCGCGAATATTCGGAGAGAAAAACCTGTTTGTTATGTGATGTGTATCACACGCTGTGCGCGCGTTGTGGCTACTCGCGTCGTCGTAGTCGTCGTCGTCGTCGTTGTCCGGTTCAACGGTCCTTTTTCCGATTCTGCTTCGCGCAGCTTTCTCCATCTCTCTCGCCCTTGCCCGCGGTACAGTTTTTGTTTTGTCATTCGGTTCGCCCTAATAGCTATATACGGAATTGTTTTGTTTACTTCGCGCTCGGACCCGTGTGTGCTGATGAAAAAAAAAAAATTATCTGGCTCCCGTAACCGAGTATACTTGACTATATATGTTTCTCGTATGAAAGAATATATTGAGAAATTTTTGGTAAAAGCTTGGGTATGAGCACGCAAAATATACAGTTTGGATTGTAGCGTAAAAAAAGGGTCTTTTTTGAAATTGGAAGGTGGTTTCGCACGGGCTATAGTTTTACGATGAGAAACGAAAAAAAAAAAACAATTTTTGATTGAAAGCATTAATGCAGGATGTTCGTGTGTGTGAAGCGATGAATATATAACATCTCTTGTTATAGCGCAAAAATAAAATGCGCTCCGAGCTGATAAATCGGTTTTCAATCTGTTGCGCGATTGGGAAAAAAGCTTTGAGTTGAAAAGAAAAATTCAATGCACGTGCGCGCATGTATATTTTTGATGAATTTCAAATTCTTTGATGGGATACGAATTTTTCGTCTTAATTGTTAGTATAATAATTTGAAGCGATACTTTTGCAAATTTTCACTCGTAATCTTAATTATTTCAAAATTTACATCGTTGATTGATTTTAAAATATAGTTATCAACTTTATGAATTTTAATTACCTTAGATGAGGGTAACACCTTTTACAAATTTATAACTTAAACAAAATGAATAAAATAAAGTTGATGAGATATTCATATTTATTGGTACTAAATATCCAGTGTATCCATAGCATTAGCTGTTGTAAAAATAATGCACTATACGGTACTGAGAATATACTTCGTTTTTAAAATATAGGTTAAGTAATATATTATCTGAAAGTTTCATTAAAATCTTTAGCACGTAGGTGCGCAACTTCTTAACGAATTAATCAGGAAGTTGGGAAAATGATTTATCAGCGTAATAAATTGGAAAAATTCATGAGCTTACTTTCAACTCTTTCAAAATTAAAGTTTACGCGAAGGAAACAAAATCACATTTTTTTGCAATAAAAACATTTTCTATGTGAGAGGAAACACGACGCGAAAAATTATATTCGCACAATCATTCTAGAAAATCCTGTTCAAAAAGAAAACGTCAAATATCTATCTAAACCGCTTACTAAACAATATTATATTCATATTCCAAGCAGGTATCGATTTCTCTATCCCTGCAAATCACTCTCATGCATATATTCTAGGTTATTTTGTACGATGCAAATTGAACCAGTGCGAAAATGAAATTCTTCATTAAAAACTATCATCACCTGCACGAGTCGAAAACGCGTCGCTATATTAATTTACAACCAACGCAGCGTTTGTTGTTCGTTATATCACATGGATTTGCAACGCTAAACGGCGGCAAACGCTGCACGCAAGAAAAGCTATATATATATTATTTATTTATTTAATTTATTAATACATTATCCTGTACCTGTCGGTTTAGGACTTCTTATGCTTACAATACATTTTTCAACGCACTTTACAATAGTTACATTCCTTACTTTATTCTTCATTCAATTTCTGTTTTTCTTAACTTTATTATTTCTTTTAATACAGATAATCCCCTAGCATTTTCATTTAGTATTTCCGTCACCTCCACCTCCTTTTCTAATCCTTTTTTACATACTCTACATACTTTATCGCATTCACTCTTCCAATATTCATTTGCTTTTTCCTCATTTCCTACCCTAAATCTTGCTATAATAATTCTTTCCCACCCTTTTAAATCTTTGGTTAAGTATTCGGGAGTATTTTCAGTCATTATTGTCTTATACCTAACGCAACTTTTCGATATATCTATTTTTGCTTTCCTACTTTCTATATCTTTCTCTTTCCACCTATTAAACAATTCTTCCACTATTTGACTACCCTCCCTTCTTATACTTTCTCTTTCGTTTGAAAAGCTATATATATATATATATTCAAGCGATATGACACACCAAGTTTAAGACTCATTTCCGCGAGAAACCGCGAATTACGCAAGCTCTTTTCGCGCGCGCTGACGAGGTGCACTTGGAAAAAAAGGAAACTAAAGAGGGTAATGGGATCGGTAAAAGCGAGGCGTGCGCGCGCGTTTCATAGGCGCCGCGCTTTCTCAAGCGCCTATGGTCACGCGAGTTGAGCCGACGACGGTCCATGGGGTTGATTTTTTTCTGCGCAAAATTATTTTCTCCCTGCAGAACTTATACGGATTGTCTGATCTGAGTAGAATATGCGATAACGTATTGACGATAAATGTTTATTTAAAAAATTCATTCATTTCGAATACTTAATTACAATTTGATTATTATGTTTGAAACGGTTAAAATAATTTTTAGTTGATACGTAAGTGCTTTTAATCAATTTAACAGTTTTGTAAATCAACTTAAATATTTGTTGTCTGAAATAAATATATTTGTTATGGAACATTCGATAAAATATTAATATTTAAACGTCTAAATGTATATCTTTCTGATCGTATAGGGAAATATGTTGTTATCTTTAAGTATATGCTGTAATTGGGTATAATATATAGTAAGTCAGGAACTGCTGCTTAAAATAGCGAAGGCATTTAAAAATAATGCGCTTTTCAACTAAATCCTACAATATTTGTTTACACATAGGAAAGTACAGCAACGTGTGCAATTTGCATTGATCGATTCAACTGTTACACAATCGATAGCGGTTCGAATTCCATGTGCCTTGTCATGGTCGCGTGTCGACTTGACATTGTCGGAAATATGCGTATATTCATGCACGCTCCCCCTACCCTTTGATCTCGAATCCAAGCCGGGGGAGCATCTCGCCCGCAAAAGTTCATCCAAAAGCTCTCGCAAACTCCGCGGCTTATATATGCTCTATTCTTCTGGCAGTCGATTGTCGAATATATATAGCGCCTCTGCTCGCGGAGACTTACTCAATCAATCGTCTCACCCACACGCGCATAGCACCGATTTACACTACACCGGAACGTAACTTCGACCAGCTAATGCTGATACAATTAGATGTTAGAAAATACATGCACACGCGCAACTGTTGGTGTACACAACAGAAGTGATAAGACATCTTGTTGCTCGCAGTTCCATCCACTCGCTCACATCCATATTCCATGTCACACGCGTATGCAAATCACGTAATATAAATTAACTGCGCGCGATTAAAAACGCGCGACTTACCGCGGCTACAATAGCTTATTAAAAGTCGGATTTTCATTCTACCGCGATTATAATACAGTAAGTTTGTTTTCATCGTTATAGTAAAAATATACTATTTGCAAAGTACAATCGCTAATATGTTTAATATTGTAAGGTCTTAAATAAAATGGGGAATAATACTTTGTATAGTTTGCGAATTGATATATACCATCATTTTATAATGAAACTTGTTGGATGTATGCAAAGAAAGCCAGCAAAAATAAGAAAGAACCAATTACTTTGGTACACCACTAAATTACTTTCATTTCCCTTACTAAATATATACTATTTTATTTTAAATCTATATATACATGCCAAGTCAATCGAAAGAAATACAGCCTTAAAATCAACTTTCAAACGATTAAGAAATCTATTTTGCTAAAAGCATTTGAAACGGTTCACCTTGAAATAGAACAAATTTGGTCGACCTCTAAATGCTCACTTTCATTTGCTATATATATATATATATATATAATACAAGGCCGATATCCTAAATATAAAAATGCGCTCGAATTTGATCGAGCAAAAAAAAGCAGGTCGAGTGTAATATCTGGTAATGTTTGCGAGTTGATAATTCGAGTTTAAGGTAATGAGCGAGTCGACTTATATGTATATATCCACATCGTTTTAACATACGAGTCTTGCAAAACCTGTTCTTTTTTTTTAACACCAAAATTAGATAACGTAAGAGTTTACAAAACCAGCGACGTTCGCTGTAATTATTTTTAAATGATGAAAAATTTTCGTAATTGGGGTTTTTACATTAGTCAATTATTGTTAAACCAGACGGTATAGCGCCTCAATCATGCCTAATTAAACATGTCAAAGAATCGTCAATTTTGAATCAACAATTGATTAATTTATCAACTACAACCAAGGCAAATTAATTAATAATAAAAATATACAAGTTAACGACGTTCAAGCGCAGTTCAAAGGTGTTCCACTCACAAAACCCTCGCAAAATATAAAGGTTTATACGCGAGCAAAGTGCGCACAGAGAGAGAGAGAGAGAGAGAGCCACTATACAAAAGTGGGGAGGATGCAATAGCTCGTCGAGCAAGAACACGCAAACGTATACAGAGCAACAGGAGTGAGAGAGAGAGAGAGAGAGAGTGAGAGAGAAGACGTCATCAAGTACGTAGACGATATTCTGCTCTATTAATTTTGCCATCGGAACGAGCAGCAAGTGTGTGTGTGTATAGGATACAGTGTTTCGTTTTCATGACGTTAATGAGTATTCGATGAAGCGAACGCGTGGGGATAACGAAAACAAAGTCGCATCCGCGAAGGGGGATCGATCGATACTCTCGCTATGGTACGTACAGGATATAAAAAAAGTGTACGAGAGAGAGAATGAGTGGGAGGAAAGAGATGAGGTAAGGTTGCGGAAAGTTGAATGACACGCCGAGGGGAATATCGCGTAATAATCGATGTCGACTTTCAAAAGACCTTGGAACTGCTGCTGCTGCTGCTGGTCGTTGGACAAAAAGTTCGTTCAAGATGAGGTCGTCGATTGTCTGTAATGTAACCCTTGCCGGTTAATTGCTTTTAATGAGGGGGTTGAACAAAAACATTTCGATAGATTCTAATTGCAAATGTCATTGGTCGAATAATTATGTATATATATATAATAGGTACTTTTGTTTTGATATACAAATTCAGTGTCGCATGCGCATATAGACGTGAATATAAGCAGAAACAATTTTAATTTCAATTGCAATATGGTTTGGGCGATGTACAGAAAAGAGAAAAACAAGTTCAAGGTAATATATAGCTAAGGACAATATTGAAGTAGTTATAATTTATGACATCCGAACGCCTCCATTATCCTCAATTCTCTATCAAAAGATCCGCCTTTATGATGCGGCTCCTTAAATTGATACGCTTCGTTAACGCGTTGAGAGTAAAAGCGTCGGGTAAAACCTACTGGAATGAAACTTGACTTAAAGTACTATACCTACAGGAATCTTTTTAAAAGTGCGCACAGTGAATATTTTGTAAGCCCTTTCAAGTTTTATCAATATATATATATTAATGTCTATATTAAACATTATTCGTATATACAAAGTCCTTCAGTGTAAAACCCAATTACTTCTAACGAAAAAGATCCATCTATATGAGTCGCAACTAATCTTTTCCAAACATTCCCCTCTGTAAGACCACAATCGATCACCAGCGCGTTTTAATAATAACCGGGGAAAAAATCATTAAAAATCATCCTTCCAAATGCAAAAAAAAGCTTCGCATCAGCAGCAGCAGCGAAATATCCAGCCGCGTCGTCAAGTATATATATATCGATGCGCAAACGTAGTGCGGCCTCAACAACTCGCCTGCATTATTCTCATTTCCGGGTCGCGCGCGACGCCGCAATGCGCGCGGCGCACCTGGCGCTTCCCTATATATACATATACACTCTACCGGCACATACAGAGCCGCAGCCGCTAAACGCTCCCTGGTAGTCTATGCCCTCCCCTTTCCACTTTTATAGATAAGCTGTGGTGCGGGGCCGCGAGCTCTAAAAGATCAAATTAACTCCCTGCGCCTTTTTGCCATGGCTAATTGAAGACTATGCCACTTTATGGGCATTCGGGGTCATTAGGATGCTCGTGCCGCGCGCGTACACACGCGCACCTATATATACCTATATACAGCTTTTATATTTACGAGGTAAGTGTATACGCTTACGACCTGCCTTAACCCCTCCTTGTTACTTTTTTGCACGCAGTTCCTCCGTGTTTACATGCTTCTTTTTTCAATTCTTCCACGTCCAAGTATATCTTCGTGGTATATTTTGGTACTAGGATCGCGCGGATAACGTGAGAGCAGAATTTACTTGTATAAAGTTCGATTCCAGAGCTGCGATTGGGGGGATTATCGCGGTGTAGAAATCGGTGCGCGACCAACGTATATCGAGATCAATAGTTTTCTATAGTTGCGCACTGAAAAGTGATTTGCGTCGACAGCGAAGCAACAGCATCAGCATCAGCAGCGGTATAGGGAAACGAATGAAGCTCGACGCCACAGGGTCTGACGTGCGTCTGCGCGCGCAACTTGTTCCCCAACTGATAAGTTAACAACTTGGCAACGGGAAAATTGTTAGTTTCACCCTCGACTAGAATCATAACAGGCTCGTGAAGTCTCGTTGAGCGTTCGGGAGTCGCCGCCGTTGCCGTCGCGGTGCAGTGACAGCAGTTTCGTCGAACGTTGCGCGAGGCTCAACTGCGGTATTATGACATAATTATGGGGTTATCACGTGTACGGGCCGCCGTAACGTTGAAATTGTTAAACACAACTGTAGCAGCAGCGCCTCGAGTCCTTTTCTCTCTCTTTCGCTCTCTCTCTCGCCTCGTTTTCAACCACATGGATGTGTATAATGATGATGTGCTCGGGCGAAGAACCGCGAGATAACGAATTATATTTGCTCAAAACTATGCTTTTCCGAATGCATCACGAGCTCCTGTTGCTGCTGCTCTTCTCCCGCAGTTTGTAATTTTTTTCTGTCTCCCTCGCTCTTGCTATTTTCCTTTTTCTGCCTTGCCAGAAACCTGTTATCATGCACTTAAACGTATCTTGTTTTACTAGGCTCTGCTGCTATTTACTGGGATGGTTTTAAGTATGCGAGGGGGCAGATAGCGGTTTAATGTTGTTGTTATAGGTTTTTTTTTATATGCGCGGCTGCACGATCGTTGCTTTTAAGGAAATTTCAAAACAGCCCCTATAGACATTTTTATAATGATGGCATGCCTGGTTTTCAGATTAAGCTTCTTCGTTCGGTAAATTACGCATAGATTCAATCTATATCCTGAATTTTCTGTTTTGTTATTGGCTCGATGGAGAAGCGTTTATTATTATCATTTTGATTACTTGGCAAGCAATGGAGAATTAATGTAACATTCGTAGTATATGCCCACATGAACCATCACCCTTAAAATCTCTTCCCTGCATCATTAGAAACAGTCACTTTTACCAGGGCTACTGCGCATCGTCTGGGTATAACAACGACGCCGCGGCCACCCGAACCCTCCCACAGAATTACCGCAGTCAACAGCAAAAGAGAAGCCGTCGATGGAGGAAGTCTTCCTTGCGAACGGAAATGGCGGTTAGGCTCACGATTCGACCGACCGACGAGGCGTGACGCTTCGCGCGGCCTCGACAATGCGATCTTTCCGGAAGTCGCGCAGCTGAGCCTCGTGCGCTCCTTCTCTCCTTCTCCAAATCGTTATGGGGTTGTCGCGTTACACATACGCCAATGTCGATTGATCTTGTTTTTGCGCACGCGTTCATGATATTTTCTTTTTTTAATGGGTTTTGGGTTTCGGTGTGTTAGCGATGATGGGAGATGGGTGTCGATGTGATAGCAATCTGGTTTTGAAATGAAATGGACTTCCAGAATTATCTACGGGATAGAAGCTATATAGTGCATTGCTAAATTAGGGTTGCTTTAAGTGAGCTTGTGATGGGGTGAACTTTTGGGCAACATTATTCGATGTTCAGATTTTGTAATGTTTTAATTTTCATTGCTGGAAAATTGGGAAAAGTTAACTTATTCTTTAGCAAGCCATATAAATTTTAAAAATCGCGGTTAACGCACTAATCGACTAAATAAGAAACTTGTCTCATACTGTTTGAAGTAGGTAATCACAATATACATAAATTTCTAACTTTATCATTACAAACACGTCCGCTAGTAATGTTTATTCAAAATATTCATATACATAACTTCCTCATAAAAGTTAATGCATAAGTACCAAATGCTATGAATGCTTACACATTTTCTATCCCGTATTTGGAACGTATCAGTCATGATCGCGCAGCTAAAAATTTTTGGTAGTTTGAATAGATATAAACTTTGAATTTAGTAATTGTGTCTCAATTCAGTCTTTTTGATTATTTCCCTATTCCATGATAATCATTATTTTCCAAATATTTGTAAAACAGAAATTCTAGTATATAATTCGTGCGGTTATATCACGTTAAGGACGTAGGAATTAGTACGTGAGGATACTGGTTTTAGTTTCAATTCTCTCTGCCTCATTTACTTTTGCATGTATTTTTTGGCGCCACCAGTCGCTTAACCGGACGAATTTCAAGGCTTGAGAAGCTGAACAAAAAGATTTACAGTCTAGCTTCGACGAGAGAATCCATTAAGCCTTACACATCTCCAGCCTATACATTGCACACAGCTACCCAAGCCCGGTTAAAGTTCATAGAAGGCACGGAGGGGTGGGAGGGGGGGGGG
>UELV01070164.1:1098-16549 GCA_900490015.1 Megastigmus stigmatizans
AGGGGGGGGGGGGGGCGGCACCACCTTTGAAAACGATGTAATTTGATAAAGTGCGCATGAATAGGCTTTCGCTGTAATAAGAAAATTTATCGGTCCTCTTAATTTTTTATCCCCCATTCGCGTTATTTATCATTCCCGGACTTTCTTAGCGACCACCTGCCTGCACACGTGTAAGCTCATACCCTGTGTATATCCACCTGTATATGCGCATGTACAATTACATGTGTGTGTGTATGCATAGAGTAACGCATGCACGAAGCCATGGGTTTTTAAGGCACACGCGTGCCGTTTTACCCTTTTTCCCGGGACACTGCGCCTCGTGGTCTCCTTGCTCCGCGCGCGCGGCGCATTATTTATGTAATGCGCGTGCACCCCTTTCAGTGGCTCATATACGATACGACTTTTCTCCCTCTCTCTCTCTCCCACTCTTTTCCCTCCACTCCCTCGTCTTCTCTTTATCTTCTCGAGGGTAAGAGTTTGAAAATGAATATAAGCCTTCTCTTGGTGCGTTTAGATATATAGAGAACTGAACTTTCTACCGCGAGTCTCTCTCTCACTCTCTCTTTCTTCCCCGCGCCTTCTTCGTTTCAGATCAGAGAGTGAGGAAAAACAGTATCCAGGGGTAGTAGCATTTCAGCCATGTGAGGGGAAATGCTCGTATTGAGCTTCAGCAAAGTTTAAGTTATTTAACGTAATGCGGTGAAGTGATCTCTTAAAAAAGAAAGCAGCTCGAAGCGCGCTTGCCTCGTACTATTTTTTTCTCATACCATAACTCTCGCTAAATTTCTGTGGAAATATAAGTAATTAAATGGCCGACTTTTAATTATCACGCAGTATTTAGCTGCTGATTATATTTGGCATTAAATGAGATTACAGCTGCTCATTAGATTGATAATTATTAGTAATAATCCGTGCATTTAATTGGCAACTTATTTAAAAAACGATTTCTTCGTTCGGATCAAGTATAATACCATTCATTATTTAATTATGCATAATGGCGATAAAATAAAGACATTATGGACTAAAATATCGATCTTTTATATTGATAATAAGATAAATTTTATACGCATTCAAAGAAGTGTAATCTACCGGTACTAAGAGTTTAGTTGAGCTATTCATGAAATAATTATTGATTATTAGCTAAAAAGGAAATAATAAAATCAACTAGGCTAATGCTCGTTTGGTCTTAAGTGATTTTCATAAGGCGAATGAGCTGCAGGGACAAAAAGCGCGAGGAAGGAGCATAATTCGAGCCGCAAATTAAAGAGTCGCTTTAAAAATGACCGCTTTCATATCCCCCTAAACTCCCAGAGGTCAGTAATTTGCGCCTTAAAGCGACTTAAAAAAAATAATTAATTCGTTATATTCTCGCCACTAAAAGTCTTATTATGGCGCCGTTACACGAAACGACTCTGCTTGATCGTAAATCGCACGTGGGTTACCATCGGTCGTTCGACTTTCTCCTCCCTCTCTTCTCCTCCTTTTCCCCACCTTTAGCCGCTATATTTACTACTACCCTCCAATGAAAATGAGCTTGTACTGTTGTCATTTGCTCCTCATTCCTTAAACATAAAGAGACTCCATTTTGGGAACGTTATTTCTCGTACACTGATCGCGCGGGGGCGGCTCGCAATTCACGGAGATAAAATTCTACATTACTTTTAATATCCCCGCCGTTTCAATTCTGTAAAAGCCCGTTGTCGGGGTAACTACAGCATCCTGAGTACAGTAGCTGCGCGTGTATCGGTGCAGCAGCGGCACTGGCGCGGAGCTGAAAATTAAAGGCCCAAAAAGGTTAGCTCGTTCCAAGCGCTCGGGTAAACCTTATTTACAGTCTTGCGAGAGCCGCTCTCTCGCGAAGAGCTCCGTAGTCGACATTTTTACCGCGGCGCCCGAGTCTCGACTAAAATACAGCTCCAACTTAAAGGCCTCGCAGTGGTCGCCGCCGCCACCCCCGCCGCGCCTGTACCCGTAACTTCGCTATACTTTCTCTCTCTCTCGCTCCTCTCTCCTCTCTCCTCTCTATCTCATGCGCTGCCTTCATCCGAACTGCACGGCAAATGGGACTGTCACACGCTGTGTGCTCGAATTTGAAAATGAAATTTCCTCGCCGCCTCCGCCTCCACCTCCAACCTCGTAATAGCTTGACCAAAGTCTTTAGAGGGATATTTTTCTCGCTTCCGGCTAAATTGAATTTCCTGAGGAGACAGTCGCCTGCGTCCGGCCCCTTCTTCCTTCCTTCCTTCCTACCTACCTTTACACCCTTTTTTCATTTTCTCTCTCTCTCTCTCTCTCTCTCTCTCTCTCTCTCTCTCTCTCGACGGCACGGCAGCGCGGTATTATTTCCCCGTAACATATACGAACCCAACTTTTTGTTGCGTGCTGCAGCGCCAGGCAGAAACACGGGGTCGCAGCTCGGTTTCCCAGATCCCGGCCTACAAATCTTCCATGCTTTTCGAGCGAATGGCCGCGGCGCCCGCTTTTCACTCTTATTTTCCCTCTTTCTCTTTGTGACTAGCCGCGAGATAAAGAGTCGGGTTGCCGCTGCTGCTGCTTCAGGCCGATTCTTTGTGTCCCAAGCGGTGTCACGCACTTGAAATTCCCCAATTTCTGTATCGCGAGAGAAAGGCAGAGTGAGTGAGAGAGAGAGGGGGAGGGGGAGGGAATAGAGGACTGACCGCTTGCGCGAACGTGATTCATAGCCATGCGATGTAGCAGGCGAAATTATTTCTGCGTTCGCTCTGTCTGTCTCTCTCTCTCTCTTTTTCTCACGGTCTCTCGCTCTCTTTTTACTCGCTTACTCTCGCTTTTTCTTCTCTTCTCATTCTGCCGCCGCCGCCGGCCAGTCACCTTAAGGCCGTTTGATTAATGGCAGTGAGCGCGCAAGTAGCGGTCGAGATAATGAAAACGCGAGCGAAAAGAGTTGTTAGGCTTCCGTGCGGAATATGCAAACGTTTTTCTTTTTCAAGACCTTGCGACGACCCCTCCCCTAACCGAGCAGCTAACGCTCTAATGGGCACTGTTGCCCTTTCTTTTGGATTAATTTACTTTACAGCAGCTCCGCACTCACGAATAACTAATTCTGACATTTCCGACGTTTTTCACTTGCATTGTTGTGTGTTAAAGCGACCGAGTGTATGTATGCGTGTGTGCAGTGCGTGTGGCTGTTGTTAACGCGTGCGGGCTCGTAAATTTTTCCGTGTGAAACGTTCTGATTTGCCGCGCGGAATAAAAAATGTATAGATCTTCCGAGACCAGAGAGCCAATGCATCATAATTAATCACGGCGATATTTTATTTTCGGATTCCAACCTACATACACTCGTTACTTTCAAAACACATTGCATTTTAAGAAAATTAAACAAGTTCGGGTGCACTCCCGCGTTTCTCGTAAACGAGGTATATTGATTAAGCAGAGCTGTAAAGTATGTCTAAAAATACATCGGAGGTAGAGAGGAAAAAGGTATAGAGAAAAAGGAAAGCGTTTTTTCCAACGCGAGAGCCCAGTTTGTAACTCGAGACGAGATATAAGGTAACCTGCCTTCGCTCGCTCTCGCCTTCTTAACGGCGTTATAAAATCGATGCAGCCTCTCGCGCGAAGATGGAGCGAGAAAAGGAAGAAGAAGAAGAGGTTGGGCCTCGCGCGGAAAACACCGCCTACATTATCGCGATGTCGTTTAACGATGCATGCGATCGGCTCGATCGGCTTCGACACGTATTATACGGGTTGCGCGTCTGAAAGCCAGAGCCGAACGAGTGCGATTACGTGAGATACGGCTATGCTCGAGAGCCGAGATTAGTCCAGGCACCAGCTAAATTGTGCTGTTACTGCTAAAAACCACCATCCGTTCTATTAAAAATTAAAATTTAGGAATAACATTGTTTTCTCGTAATTTTTATTAGTCTCTGTTTCAATATTCACTCTTATTCCTAGGAAATTTCCTGTAGTCCTAACAAATTTCCCTAGGAGTATAATATAATTATAATAATGTGACCTAATGACTGCATACTTCAGAATTTATCTCCGTGTACGCGTAGGTAGGTGTGAAGAGCTGAAGAGCATAGATCGATGAGCGGTTGCTAAGGTTACGGTCAATGACGACGACGAGAGAAATAGGAAACGGTCGTAAATTGAAAATGAATGAAAACTAGGAGATGAAAGGCAGAGGGAATAGAGAAACTGAGAAGAAAGAATGAGGATGTATAAGTAGATTGCTTCTAATTGCAGCTGCTGATTGCAGCTCGCGTATTGTGTGTGCAAGCGCGAGAAACATATTTCGATGAAAATTTATTCGACGGTAATAAGCCATGGGGCTATTAATTGAATAATTAGTTATTGCTATAGGAATGTTTGCTTCTGAAATATTCATGGTATTTCCAAATGCAGTAAACACTCATTAGTCAGCCGTCAGCTATTGTCTAAAACATTTACTGGATTTTCGGCTAATTAGAGGCGCTCAACAATTCAGTTGTGCATATTCATATCTTTATTAGATAATGTGCTTACGTTGATTAGTTGTTATACAAAAATATGGGGATTATGTCTGATTCATATTTTGAGGTAGGTAATGATCCATTGTTTTTCATTATGTTAATTTTTCATCCTTACGTTCTTTGCAGAAAGAAACTTTTGAATACATAATCCCTTAGTGAGTAATTTTACTTACTTTCACAATTGCCAGATATTCATAAAGAAGATTCTTTGTAAATCTGGTGTTGAAATGGTTCATTCCAGTTTTTTTTACATTTTTCGAAAGAAAATCAGCGGATTTAAGCGTAAGATGAAGTTCTTGAAAAAATTGTATCCATCTTATTTCTGGAACTAAAATTACTTCTAACAGGACTAAGGGAGAAATGTGGAAAAAAGAATAAAACAGGCATTACCAAGAAGATAGAATGCAGCTCAAGTATGAGAAAAATAGAGACGAGAGAAGCAGACAGGAAAAAAGAGAGAAGGAGAGAGAGACAGAGAGAGAGAGAGAGAGAGAGAGAGAGAGAGAGAGAAACAAAGAGTAGAGAAAAAAGAGAAGTTCGCTAAAAAGAAAAGTAGAGTGAGCGCGAGCGACAAGAGAATAAGTCGTAGATTGCTAACTCGGGACAACGAGTCCCTCAGGAGTCAATTACACTTCAGATCTAGACGGAGTCAGACAGCTTGAAACGCCGAAATAGAGAGAGAGAGAGAGAGAGAGAGAGAGAGGGAGGTAGAAGTATGGGATTTTGTAGAAGCAAGAAGGAGAAGAAGCAGAAGAAGACGACAACTACGTGAACTAAGCATGAAAGACACGAGAGAGAGACAGAGAAGATTGGGAGGTCTGCAGGAAAAAGGAATAAATGAGTCGAGGGAACTCTTATGAATAAAACAGCACCCAATAAAGTGAAACATAAATTAAGGTACGTTACCACAGGGACATAACGAGCTGCGAAGACCATAACGCGCGCGACTAGCACACCTTCGACTTAGGACTCGGGATGCAGCAGCCGCGGAAATGGGAAAGGGCCGCGCATCCGGAGAGAGAATCAGGGAGGAATCTGCCCGTCTTGTAGTCCAGAGCTTTTCATTGACCGTCACACCGTCTTTTCTTTTACTCCCTCGCCCCTCTCCCTCTCGCTTCTTATTTATTGAGATTCAAATGCAGGGGGGGGGGGCGATTTAATTTTGGCTAATTTGCTTTGTTTGCATAGTGTTTCACACTCATGATTCGGTTCGCATAGCGGACCCGTGACGCGAGTTTGCAAGTAAACAGTGGCATTAGCTTCGGAGATGGAGGTCGAGGGAGATGAAGGTCGCGAAAGAATTACTCTTGCAATCGATCACCGACGGAATATACTGTTTTTCTGCGAGGATTCTCTGTTTTTAAGGCAATCAAATTTCGAGGTTCTCTGTGTATGATATCCGATGGAGAGTCGAATCGAAAAAAGAGTGGTTTAATTAAGATTGCAGCAAAAAAAGTACTATCGCACCCGGGCATAAGTGAACAAAAGGCGTATTTCCAGGAAGCTATTGAAGGTTCTCAAGGTTTCTCTCGTCTGCCATTCTCCTTCTATTTCGCTCTCGTGTTCTGATTAGATTTTTCGTCGTCGACGCGTCCAGGAGAGTCGGTGGGTGGGTGGGTGGAAGGTTTGGGAGAGGGCAGGGGGGGGAGCTAGGGCCTTCGCATATTTCCTCATCCGGCGTTAAAGAAGCCCGAGAGCGAGGGTCAAGGATGAGGTTTCCTGTGTGTGACTCGGCAAGAAAGTCGAGCTTTCAGCTGCCGGCCGACTTAACGGAGGTCCGAGGAATGGAGGAGGGAAACTTGAGATCGTCGCTCGGCTTCGGGTGGAGCATTTTTCGCGAGCGCACAGGCAGTTGCCGAAAGGGAGTTTGAGAGATAGGGAGAGAGAGATTTCATGAATAGATTAGATTTTGCTTTTTAGGAGACAAGGCTTTGTAGTTGTTGGTGCAGCACATTTTAATTGACTTCTGTCTTTATAAATTGCGATTGTCAGTTTGATTTATTATCCAAAATTATTTAAGTGATATCTGGCATCTAAAATTCATGTATATTTTATATTTTATTTTTAAAGTGCCTCAAATTACTTACAAATTAATTTTTTGTTGTTTCAGGTGAGTAAGATTTGGGTGATGTGACACGTAATTGTAAGCTTGTATATATTTTTCATAAAATCTAAAAACAACTTTAGAGTAAGTCTTAAAATGCACAAAGAAATAGTAAAAAATGTACTCGAAATGTTGAGCAGGTATTACAGAGTGCCATTAGTTTGCGCATTACTTTCAATAGTCTCGAAGCTCCAGGACTCAGACTCTCTATCCGCATTGTTTTCTCTTGGGCCGATCCATGTATATGTATACAAACATGTGTACAGTCATAATACACATCATGTGCCGGACGTCTGCACGACTGCGCCATAAAGATTGCATAATTGAAGGAAACGGCCTGGCGTCGTTAAATTTACAACTCAATTTGTTGGAGTAAATAGCGCGGGCGGAGAGAAAGTCAAAGAGAGAGCGAGAGAGAGAGAGAGAGAGAGAGAGAGAGAGAGAGAGAGAGAGAGGAGAAAGAGAGAGAGAGGCGCGCAAGTACCAGCCGAGATATGATTTATAATTTTTTTCCTTTTCGGTTCGCCTTCGTCAAGCGTGTAATCATGCAAATGAATATTTTTCATTGGTGCGCGCGCCCCGAGCAGCTCCGATTGTTGTTGTTGTGCTTCGGTAACGCGGCGGCCTTTCGTTGATCAGACCGCCGCCGCCGCCACTAAGCTTGCTCAACCTTTTTTTTCTCCTTCAAGAGACAGAGAAAGAGAAATACGTGTGTACCGTTGAGCCGAACTCGCTTGGCTTGTCTGTGGTTTAGCTGGTAACTACGTTGCAAAACGAGACTTGTATTGGATGAATTTATGATGTCTTTGTGCGCGTCGCTGGATCGGAGAATGTTTTTGCTAACAAAAAGCGTCGGAGATGGTTTTGATGTCTGACGATATGTTCATCTGGAATTTTGAAAAATTCGAACAATAGAATATCTTGACTCTCCATTCAACGAGGTCGAAAATCTTACACAAAAATCAAATTCTTAAGCAATTGCATATTACATCAATGGAAAGCAGTATTATACTTTTTAATTTGCACCCATTTATCAATATTTTACAAATTATTAAAATTATTAAAAATAACTCGAAATTGCAAAATTTCTTAATTGTTGAGGACGCTAAACCGATCGACGAATAAAATTCCGAGCCGAAAGAGAGGTCTGGCAGGTCTCGTGCAAGGGCGAGATTTGAGCGCGCGAGCCTAATTGAGGGCGCGAGGCAAAGCAGCTGCGCGGGGCAAATAAAAGGCCGACAACAATCATGCCGGAGGTATCGCGCGCGCTCAGATAAGGAATCGAGAGAGAAGGTGAGAAGGAGAGAAGAGAGAACCGGCAGCGCGCACACACTGCATAGCACGCAGGGCAATTAAATGGCGGCCAACAACCTGCGCGAGTGAATGGCTCTCGTGACGTATAAGGGAAAAGCCGCGAGGAAACCTTCGCTTCTCGTGAAGCGGTTACCTTCTCTCTCTCTCTCTCTCTCTCTCTCTCTCTCTCTCTCTTGCGCGCGCACCATACTCGTTCACTGCAGCGACCGCGAGCAGCGGCGCGGCCTTTTTGCATTCGCCTTTCGAGCGTTTTTCCTATTAGCCGATGCTGACGCATTTGGGATGAAACGCATGTTTTTTCCACTCCGCTCGCCTCCTTATTTATGATCTTATGAAGTCATGGTAATTTGCGCGCTTATGACATTGGATTTTTGTGCTGTAATAAGCGGTTGCTGGAGAAGGAGAGAGCGAGAGAGAGCGAGACATATATATTCGCGACTATTATGCAGTAGCTATTCAAAGGCGATTTTCTAAGATACTATCGATGTACTTTCAAAATGCTTCGGAGTATCGAATGCATCATAAATGTGCCTGTATGCTTTACATTTATCATAGAGTACTAAGGTTCCGTAGTGATGGATCTAAAAATCGAATCATGTGAAACATACTTTTCGACCGATGTAATTTATACAGTCGTTTTAGCTCGGCGCGACCAGGAAATCATAAAAAGACACTAAATTTGAATTTTGCACGTAGCAAAAAATTCTTTTTAGCCAACGGATACGTTTACGGCATCAAGTGGTGGTTTTAAGAAATATGGTATTTTTTTTAGGCAACAGACTGTCTCCGCGCGCGCATTCGGAGCTGGGCAAGTTTTGTAATGGCTCGAGCGTCGGGCCAAGAGTGCATCGAACTTCGCGCGAGTAGGTGAAAGTGTGTACCTTAGTTGTTTTCTTAGGTCGGGAGATTGGATATGTTCCTTCCCCCTCTCCCCTCGTCAGACTCGGTTAGTGTACTCGTTCATGATTGTTTTTTACGACCTTTAACTTAAACTTAGTCGTTAAACAGTATTGATTTTCGTCGCTTTGTATGTTGATGGACGTTGGGCAAACTCTCTCGGTGAGCAAGATTTCCTAACTTGTCTAACGATTTGCCCCAGAAATTTTGATCTCTCGTAATCATTAATTTTGTTTAATTGGGTACTTTGTTGGAAACTGGTGTGTGATCTGAAATTTCGTTCAATAATATTAAAATTATATTTAAAGTTTTGATTGCTGGCCATACGGAACCCTGCCATAACGGATAAAATCTCTCAGCTCGATTCCAAGTCTTCTCATCATGGAGTTTCTTTTTCGAAATTTTATCTCGTACATTTCTCGTTTCGCCCGAGTCTCTTAAAGCGTAATACCTAATCGAAGGTAAAGGGAGAGAATTAACAAAGAGAGTGAAAAGAAAATTTAGAGGGCTCCTAAAGATCCTCTTGGAAATTGAAAAGTGATTTTGTTGAAGCGTCTCAGCGTAACTCCGGTGTCCAGATGATATCGAGCGAGCGAGCCGCGCAATAAAGGTAACAGTAACAGTAACAGTTAATGCCGATAACGCCGCGAACGTAAGCCATGACCACCGGAGCGACGCACACGTATAACCTTTTATCGCTGTATAGTCGAAAATATTTTCGATGCTCACCTCGAACGCGAGCTTCTATAAAGACGGACGGACACGCGGTAAGCTTTAGTTTTGCGCCTCCGTTCGACACCGCTGCTAATTGAAAAGTGGATTGTCTTTCTCGATAGCGATGATTCGTAGGAGAGAATTTTACGAATGTTTCTATGATCGTTTGCATCGATCGCCGAATTGCTTCTTTATCTTAGTATGTGCAAGCAAACGGCACGAGTTTCAACAGCTATGCAAATATAATCAACGAGCATTCCACAATGGATTTAGATTTTCGCCCCAGCCAACACAGCCAAAGTGCACGCTCCTATTTAACATTCTAATAACAAGTAACCGCCGTTTCCAATCGAAAGGTCAACAAGTGGTGGAAAAGTATTGGAGCGTAAAGACCGCAATGCGTCACCGTACGTCTCTCTCACTCTCTCTCTCTCTCTCTATCCCTCGTTCGCGCACTCTGATTAATTAACAATTAATTCCGTCGACTAATCATACATCAACAAGCGCCCGCGCTCATCCGTTCGCTTACGCTCCGGTCAACCCTCTCTCTTCTCTCCTGGTACATCCCATCGTCGAAATAAGCACGCATCGCTGCGCAAAAGTCGTCGATAATAACGCGACTTGCGTATATATTAGGTAAGCTGCTGCTGTTGCTCTGTTGTATCTCATTAGTTCACACAGTCTCTTTCTCTTGCCGGTTTTTGGTCATGTGAACTGAAGGAATAATACACGCGGATATGTTTGGATGCTAATCAGTTCTGGCTCAAGTATGCGTATGTGGGTATGTGCATGAGGCTCAAATCGTTTTTCGAAAGTGCATTTTCAAAACGTTTTGAGTTAATTTCACTTAGAAATTAGATCAGAGAGCTGCGTATGAAAACCAAGATACAACACTACACGGTGAAGCTAGATACAGAATAAAGCGATAAGCATAAAGTGTGCGAGTATAAGGAAATAATCGTAAAGTATACGAAGAGAACAGACGTAGGACAGGTCGATATAGAAGCGCTACACACGCGAGTGCGTATATGTATAGAGGCCGAGAGCTTTGGCTATGTTTGCTCGAGGTATACACCGGATCGCGGTATTTCGCCGCATCGAAGTGCGACACATTCTGATTAATGGTGTCTCGCAATCCCAAAATATATATGCCTTACGGGCACACAACACAGACAGCAGCGGCACGTAGGTTCTCTCACTTCTCTCTCTCTCTCTCTCTCTCTCTCTCTCTCTTTATATTTTATATTTTATATTTTACATTGTTTTATTTTGGTTTATCTGATTTAAATTTGTATTATTACATTTTTATATAATTTTGTAAGAAACTTGCAAATAAATTCATATCTATCTCCCTCTCTCTCTCTCTCTCTCTCTGTGCTGTGTGTTCTCGCGTCTCGTCGACATCAGCGGGTGGCTGGCGGCTCGGCGGCCGACTACTTCCACTTAATCGTAATTAAACACCGCGCGGCAATTAATCAGAGCCAGGATTCGCGTTCCTCGACAGTCTCGGCTCGAGCTTGTGCACTTCCCTTCACCCTCCCCCCCTCCACCTTGTGTTTCTCTTTCTCTCGTTTGTCTCCTCTCCCACCTCCTCATTTCGTCCTTCCTTCCTTCTCATATCCTTTTTCGCGTTATTTATCCTGGCCACCCTCCTATTTCTTTTTCCTTCGTTAAACGCGCGTCCTTTTTTACCTTCTTTCTGTGTATGCTCACACGGCCGCTGCAAATATTGCCGAGGGTTCTACAGTGGCTTAATGACTAATGAGAGATCGCCGAAAGAAAGTGAGTGCGATTGTTCATGAAATGTGAGCATGCATTTGTTCAGTTTTTAACTGGATTTATACCTGATGGAGGACTTGGTTTAGCATAGGAAGGAACTCGTATATAGTGTTTATCGACGTTCAAGGCACTTCTATTTCGTACGTTTAACCGGCTGTCGAACATAAATTTCACTAGGTAGCCGGCTTGAGTGAAATTCAGAGTACTAAGGTGTGTTCAGAGGTTAGGCCAACTAAGTACTTGCGATCGATATCAATGTATAAGATCTTTCCAACCGTTTGCTCAATTTTGGTCGAAGCCAACACTTTCTCGACTCGGAGCGCGCGTTCCCACGTTACGCAGCTTATTTTAAAATGCGCATATCCAGTTTAAACATTTTTTCTTTTCATTGAAATCCAGCCGAGTCGCCCAATATACACCGAGTTCACATTATAATCCCCCGATACATTTAACTCGAGCGCTAATCGACGTATAATTTCCACATAAATAATTGATTGTGGAGCAGCTGTCGGTAGGTATATAAGAGTAGCGGCGGCGAACTCCTTGCGTAAACTTTGGGAGAGAAAGTAATTGAAATGTAATAATAATAATGAGTCATTGTTCCGCTTCATTAATTTGGAGGGTCGCTCTTAACCGAATAACCTTTCGAAAGTCAATTCCCGCACCGAAAGCTTCAAGACATTCCAGCTTCCGGGGGGTCATCGTGGTGCGCACACGCAAGCACGGCCTTGCGGACTTATTAAAGCGGCGCTTTGTCTCTCGTCTGTTTCCCCATTCCTTATTCTCGCTATTTGTGCCCGCCTCTAAGTTACCATATTCCGGAACACTGAAATTAACCCAAGCCGAACGGCTCTCTCTCTCTCTTTCGCACACATACACACACACTCCTGGATCCCCCGTGGGATGGAAGATTTCCGGCGCGGTCAAAGTTAACGGAATACCGTGCACATCTGTGTATTCATGGGCTAGACTGCGAGCTGTAATGGCTTAAACTCGCCGGATGTTAGGCCATATTCCCGCGCTCTCCGAGTTGGCCAAGTTTTTCTTTATACAGTTTCATATTTTTTATCTCTTGCACTGCACGGGGACCTGCGCTACTGCAGTTCGCGTATAATATGAGTTATGGAAAATTGTGATTATACTTACGCCTTCGTTTCGTGGATGCTGTTCTGAGTTGATTGATTTATGGGAAATGTTTTTATATTTTAGAACATTTCAAATTTCCATATGGGAACGACAAATTCGAGAGTATATTTTCTGCTGATACATCCGCATTTACAGGAAATTTTTTTTTTCAGTAGACGCATAAGGTTTTTTTATTATATAATTAAATTAGAAAAACATTCGATTTTTTCACCTGATGGCTATAAGACTATACAAGCTTTGAAGCATTACTGTACAATAATTCAGTCGATCCCTTCCTTCAGGCACATTTTAATTAGAAAAGAAAAAGTGCTGCTCTTTTAACTGAGAAGGAAAAATTCAATCAAAAAGAAGGTGATATT
This sequence comes from Megastigmus stigmatizans, assembly GCA_900490015.1. Lineage (NCBI taxonomy): Eukaryota > Metazoa > Arthropoda > Insecta > Hymenoptera > Megastigmidae > Megastigmus > Megastigmus stigmatizans. The sequence continues at coordinate 13,905 of UELV01070164.1, forward strand.
AAGCTAGCTGAGGAATTCGCATAAAAAAAGCAGGAGAAGCAGGAGAAGCAGCAGCAGTGGCATCGACACCTCTCGGCTCCGAGAAGCGGTGGCAGCAGCAGCAAATAACTCGACGTCTCCTTCCCTCGTTGTGTGTCCCTCCCTCCCCCCTCTCCCTCTCTCTCTCTCTCTTCTCTCGTCTCTCTACTCGGCTATGCTCCCAATTGAGATTCCAAGATTACAACGAGCTGACGCTTGTACGCTGAGACTCCTCTCGAGGCTTCTGGCGCTCTGCTGGCTCTGCCGCCACTCGGCGATTGCCGTGAGCGAAAGCGAGGCGAATTAGGATTGATCCTGGCTCACTTCGTCCTCGCTCCCGCGCGTGGCATCATCTCGTCTCGTCGGCGCGGCGCAATTGGAAAATCGAGAAGAGCCATTGACGAGGGGGAGGAGTTGCGCGACGCGTCTCTCTCTCTCTCTCTCTCTCTCTCTCTCTCTCTCTCGCTCTGTGTATGTGTGTTTCTTTTTCGTTACTGCTGCTGTTGCTGCTACTGTCGTCGTCTCGTCTGCGGCGCGCGATGTAATCGGTTCAGCGAACCAGAAATAGGATGAATTGCACGCGCCGCGCGCGCCTACCTTCTCTTTCCTTTTTATTTCGCGCGGCAATTAAGGCGGCGAGGGATGCGAGCTTAACGACCGGTGTTGTTTAACAGTTGCGCTCTGCATCACGAGGTTGGGCGCTAAAGGGTATAATTCGACGAAATTCGAAAAGTGCACGCTGTTCCAACACGCTCTTAATCTGTGCAGTACACGACAAGTAGATATAAAATTTGAATAATGTGTAAAAGCACCATTTCTTAAAGATTTCTCTGTCAATGTATAACATATAAATGGTGGAAAAAGACCGAGCTTTGGCAAAGATTTTACAAAGACTTGTTTCACGCCACAATAACGACTTCATATAAATTTTTTCTCCAGCTCGCTTCTTTTAGACGTCGGCGTAACGTAGGGGCAGCATAATGGCGAGTCCGGCAAATTTCATTATTCGCCAGCGACGCGTATTTCTACGTGTATATGTGTGTGTGTGTGTGTGTGTGTGTGTGTGTACTTTAGTGACGTAGAGCGCGAGTTCATGATTGACCGATGGCACAAAAGGTCGCGAGAGAGAGAGAGCGTCCGTTTGGATATACGCGACTTTGACTACTTCCACTTGCGTGTCGCATGTAAGCGAATTGAAGTAGTCGCAGTCCTTTGTACTCAGACACTGCCGTTCGCGTGTACACCTGTACGTGGCTGTACGTGCGTGTGTGTGTGAGTGTGTGTGTGTGTGTGTGCGTGTGTGTGTGTGCGCACAAGCGTGCGATTTGACGCTTACGTAAGTGAATGTCGTGCACGGGGGGTCTCTTTAGTGCTCGCTGCAAATATCAAGCTTTATAATTAGTTTATTGAGAATGCGAATTAGTCGACAATTGGCTTGTTTACAGAGAAATATCGATTACAATGCCAGATAAAGTAATTGAGTTAATTATACGGTGACTAATTTGGTATATATGCGGCGATGCGCGATCGCCGTGCTCATCCGAGAGAACTTTAATGATACAGCACGATAAATATCGAAAATCACGCTACTTATTTTGCGCCAGCTTTGCGCGCTTCTCTACCTCTCCAGAAGCGCCCTGATTCTTAATTATCGCAATTATTAAACAACTATGGTAGAATATTGCATGCATTCAATTTAAAACACACAGCGTCGTTTAAACAAAAAAAAAAGGTAAGAAAAATTTATAGAAGAGTGAATTCATGGAGGTAGGGAGAGCGACTATCAAAGTTGAAATTCCTAGAAAATACGATCACTATTAGGGTCGAGCACTGCATCCAGGATCCTCCAGTGTCCTTTATTCGGTTGAACCAGCGCATCTCGAAATAACATCTACCCCAGAACACACGGCACGAGCGGCCCTTTTTACGCGATAAATTCAATCGGTGCTCGAGACTCGGACAATGGGAGGGCGAGCGCACGCACACACCGACAGTCCAGATACCCAGCGAGTTATAAAATAAGTAGAACAAGCGTTAAAAGTAGCGTTATTTTTAAGAGCCGAAAGAGCGAGAGAACGAGAAGGGCGGCTGCAAAAGCAGAGGGAGAGGAGGTGGAGGAGGATTCGAAGCGTACTTGGGCGCGCGCGCAAGCGGGCGGCGTAGGCAAAGAAAAGCGAGTCTCTCTCTGCACTAGCCGGAAACTCTAGAAAAGAGAGGGAAATTCAGCGAGCACGTATGCCGGAAACGGGAAAAGTTGCGCGTCGTATGCCTCTACCCTCCCCCCTCCCCTGTCTACGTCTGTGTTGGCGCGCGCTCGCTCGCGTATACGTGCGTAAGGCAAGTGCATGATCATGGCCTCGCTCCCTTTTTCGAATGAACTCGCCTCTCTCTCTCTCTCTTTCTTTCTCTCTCCGCCCCTTTCTTGCTGCTGCTACTGCTGCCCTCGCCACCCGCATGCTTCCTCCCGACCCTTTTACCCAAGGCGTCGGCTTTATTGCCCGTTATTGCACTTGTTTGGCTTTCTACACTTTTATTAATGGTACACGTCTCGGGAATTTCCTTTTTGCGAGCTTTTTAGCCAACTGAGCAAGCAACCGCTCTCTCTCTCTCCTCTCTCTCTCTCTCTC
>UELV01070279.1:0-25060 GCA_900490015.1 Megastigmus stigmatizans
CCGCCACTACCACCTCCGCCGCCACCCCCGCTTGTTGCAGAGGCCATCTCTGCTCTGCTTAAAGCCTGAAATTACAAAAACAAAATAAATATGACGATGAATTATTTATCATTTTCAAAAACATTACTTATATTTATATACAAAAAATTATTTTTATTTTGGAGTATCTATGGACCCTCAACGAGAAAATTTTCCAGTGATCCGTGTCTCTAAAACAGACAGAACTCGTGCAACGTTACAGATTCCCGTTTCTTTAGAGACACGGTTCGCTAGAAAATCTCGTTTTTGACGTGTACCGTGCCTCCTGTTGTAAGATGGACATAATTGAGGGGTCCCTAAACCATGTTTTTTTTTTGTTGTTTTGTATATAAATTAAATAATTTTTAAAAATGAATTTGAAAGTGCAAACTTACCTTTTTAACATCAACGTGTTTGCCGCGGATCTGGTGGTTACGCTGTAGGCAGATTTTGTCAACTGGGTCGTAGTCGTCAAATTCGACGAAACCAAAACCACGCTTCTTGCCAGTTTCCTTATCAGTGACTATGCTTATGGAGTTGATATTACCATAGCCTTGGAAGTACATCCTCAGATCATCTTCCTCATGGTCGTCCTTGAGTCCACCAACAAACAGTTTCTTGACAGTAGCGCCGGCTTCGGGCCTGGCGATTTCTTGCCGTGGAACAGCTCGTTTGGGCTCTACCACTCGGCCATCAACTCGGTGTGGTCTGGCGCTCTGAGCATCATCTACCATATGAGCTCTGGAGTAAGTGATGAATCCAAAGCCCCTGGAGCGTTTAGTCTTGGGGTCCTTCATAACGACGACATCGACGATGTCGCCCCATTGCTCGAAATGCTTCTTCAAGGAATCGTCAGTGGTACGGTAGTCCAATCCACCGATAAATAGTTTGCGCACATGTTCAGGTTCGTTTTTCTCATTCTGAAAATGGAATAATACTTTATTAGTTGCATGTATACCTTCATAAATGGCAAATTTAGAGTATAAGCTATCCAAGTTATTGTTTAAAAACTTTTTTTTTTTTTTTTTTTTTTTAAATAGTTTTTATTGGCCTTTTGCTGGTGAGCTTAGGCCATTACCAGGTATTGCCCAGTGGGACTTTTTACAAATATCGTAGACATGGTTCTTTTTCCGTCTGAAAAAAGCCCGAAAAAATTTTCGAGTTCCAGACGGGAATCGAACCCACGGCTACTTGAGTCGCCTTGTATTAGCAAGCAAGCGTCTTACCCACTAAGCCAAGGACGGCTTTAAAACAAAAAAAAAAACAAAAAAAAAACAAAACAATAACTTACATTACGATACAATTGCGCGAAATAGATAATCTACGCGCATTTGTATCGTATTCTAATCTTTTAAAACACCCTGTGAGAAGTAATTACTTCTTACATGGTCTAGAAGCACTATCCTCATACAAGATGAACCTTTCGCATAGTGTCTCAAAATAGTAACTGACGATAATAGTGCGCGAAGTAGTTGATTCGCGCACGAGTGCAGATTACCGCTCGAGTGAAGCGTTGGCGACATAAACACGAGTGTAAGGATTACCTTCGCGCACTTGTGCCGTATACTTTGCGAGAAGTAATTATTCCTCGCACGCTTTTCACGGAGTGGAGTAATCGTCTACTTCTCACACACTATCGCCGAAAGAGAAGTTAATCTTCTCACAGTTACTCAAAAAATTATTATTGCAACTATAAAATAGAATAATTCAGGTATAGGCATTGGGGAGAACTGACCAATTCATTAAAATCGTTATAGTAAGTTAGATAAATGGTTTGTATAGTCAAATACGAAGTTCGTTTAAAATATGAAAAAAGCGGTGGATTTACGAGACATGTACTTAATATTATCTATGAATTACTCATACGAGTATTTTAAATCACGAATACACCACGTTTATTTCATTCGACTTTGTCTATAAAGCAACTCCAATATAGCGAAAAATAAATAAATATGTACATAGAACTGTTCGTGTAAAAAGGAGGAGACATAAAAGTTTAGTTTAGATAATCAATTTAAATAGAAAAACTGTATCAAATATCTGAAATAAAGATAAGCACAGATCGAAAGCATCAGTTAATCACGATTATGGAGGAAAAATGGCGTAGCGTGGCGTGGCGTGGCCACGCCGGCTTCGCCCCCCTTCCCGCCGCATGTTTTTGGCTTGTCTCACCATTTATAGGTACGCGTTCATGCGTTGAAATAACGATCTCCGAGAAAAGGGAGGTATTGAAGAAACGTTACATTGGCAAAAGAATGGAGCAGCGAGCGGAAGCGCGTAAAAATATACAAGCTGAAAGTAAATGATGCGTCAGTGTCGTCGCCATGTTTTTATGTACGCTGCGGGCTAGTCGAAATTGCTCAAGCTTACAATTTTTGTAATTTTAGATATAAATATCTTTATGGACGACAAAAGGAATTTATTGTCATACAACAGACTTTCCGAAACAAATAATAAGAATTTCTATTCTATATTTTGCTCACAGGGTTTCGCAGTGCTTTTAACAAAAGATAATATATAGACGAAAAAAAGTACTACGACGTGTTTCTTATGTAAGATAAAATTAACTAGTCACGGTACCTTGGAACCAAGTCGAAATAGTCGCGTTTGATGGTTTATACTCTACATCTGCAAATTTAACGCAATAGGCAATAGATATGTGTACTTACGTCATGTTCCATTTTCACCATCTTCGAGGACGATGAACCACGGCCTGCAGAGGATCGCCGCGTCTCGAAGCCTTATTATATCTCTTGGGGGATGAAAAAGGTGAAAGCGTCGATCTCGATGCGTTCGGTCGAGAGCGGCAGAGAGATGTGTCCTTGGCGTACGAGCGGTATTACCGGTGGACGTGTCAGACACGACTAAAAGATTGGCTATTATATCGATTTTAGCAGGGAGAGCTGCTCGCTCCGCCACAGGCTCGACTCAATGTCCGAAGAGGGGGGAGCTCGAGAAGGGGTGGCAGACGGAAGAGAAGAGAGAGCCGACACCGGAAATCAATACTACTCTAGTCGCGGTTTTTATTTAAGCGCAATGTATGCTGTTATTTGCGCTAAATTCAAATTTGTTTGTTTTGCACTGAGTATAAGATGTATTGTTCAAGGTTAAAGGTTCTTTCTGAATCACTTCACTTTTGATTCTTTGATTAGTAGCGTATATTATGTTTTTACTTTGAACTGTTTTCGTTAGACGGTAGAGGTTTATTTTATTGGTCATTTACAGCGTAATAGAAATTGTAAAGTCAAAAGGTCATTCAGAGGTTCAGAGAGCAAACGTTTAGTTATATCAGAAATTACTAATCTCTGGTTATATACATAAACTATACATATACACGTATAATATGATAAAGTATTGCTTTGCGAAGAGTCGCTCAACGATTAAGTCCCGGGGAAATTTAAAAATCAACTTTTTTCCGGAAGTAAATTGAGCGACCGCTTTGTTGTCAAAACAATAATTAATACGTTAGATACTTACTAATTTCTTTGATCCATAGATAGAAAATCTTTTGAATTAATAATCAATGGATTATATACATCGGCACAAGGTATTTAGTTATGTGTTGGAGCACTTCGAGAATTGTTCTGATATCAGAGGGCATTAAGGTAATTAATGTCATTACTTATAACCTATACAAACATTATGTCTGTTTTTTAACAATTTATTTTTGTTCCAAATGATAGATCCTATTTATATAGTATATCTAAGCTAATTCATTTACAGAAATATCTATCTTTGTTTTTCATTAATAGATTTTTCTATTACTTTTAGAATACTCCAAATGTTTAGCAAAATAGTCTCAAATGTGTGAATTTTCATAGATCATTATTTAAATATAAAATGAATAAAGAGAAAAGGAATGCACATAAAATGAAGCCACATGGTTTTAAACGACAGTTAGAAGCTGAAAAAATTATTGGAGCCACCGAAGCGAATGGAGAGTTGTTGTTTCTCATGAAGTGGTAAGAAAAGTATTAAATTACATTAGTCATACAAAATAATTGATAAATATTACAATATCACATATTTAACAGGAAAGGAACAGATGAAATGGATCTTGTTAAGGCTAAGGAAGCTAATACCCTTTGCCCTCAAGTTGTAATTCAATTTTACCAGGACAGACTAATATGTCACAGTGTGAAATCATCACCTCAGTAATGACATTCACATCATTTGAAAAAAAATTTAATTAAAAACCAATATTGACTTTAATAATTTTTTTCTTTAAAAATGTAACATTATTTTATTCATAATTGAAAGTGATAAATGATTCTTAATGATAAACAATTATATTTAAAAATGCATGCCTTACGCGTTAAATATTACTTAATCAATAAATATAATTATAAATGCATTACACAGCTTAATGGAAGCAAATATTTAAAAATACCAATATTGGTTGTTAATTACTATATCTACTTTAAATCTTCCTTTGAAAGTAAAATGATTTTTGCTAATTATTAAACTTAAAAATATTTTACTATAATTAGTTTATATAAAAATATTTTTGTTTCGTACTTATAAGCTTGAGCAACTATTTGAACATTCCAAGCTACATTTATGTGATTCGTAGATCTAATCGATCTGACTTTGTTCTCTTAATTTAACTTTCTGTAAAATATTTGAGGGCAAACCCCTTATATTAATCAAAACATTTAGAATGTTTGAAATTAAAACTTTATTGCTATTGTGACGTTTCTTACATAAATTTAAAAAAAATAAATTTAAGTTTCTTTTAGATGTTATATTATTTTTGGGAGTAATTAATTTTTCAAATTCATATTTAATGTTTGCATGAATCATTATACTTTTACATAGTATGATTTTTTATATAAAAAGAATGATAAAAAACGTTTTCAAATGTAATGTGATAAGGGAAAGATTTGCAGCTGAACCTCTAATAAGTTATTTTAATAGATATTTTTAACTGTGATAAAAACTTTGATAACATTAATTATAGTTATTTAAGTAATAATAATCATTATAATGATATCAAAATGTTTAGAAAATACAACGAAAAATTTTTGTCTTTTCATACTACGAATTAGGCTGTTGGAAGATTTTAAAAGATCATAAGTATATAATCAAAAAATAAGATAAACATATTGTTTAATATGATAAAAAAATATTTAATTATACTGTCATATACATTATTTTAAAATATTGATATACATATATATATATATACAAAACATTTTATCACTCAATACATTGTTTTTATACACAGATCTCAGTTTTATTATAAACATTATACACAGAAAAATACACTGTTTTTAAAAACTATTGAGTCTAACTGATCTTTATAGTGATTAATCTTAAATTATGAGATTTAAAGATCTTTTGAATATTAGAAAAGCGATTAGAAAAGCGATTAGAAAAGCGACTTTTATGAATAAAAATATTGTTGTATAATGTAGGTTGATAGCACTTTTTACATAAATATTTATAAAATTGGTATAAAAGGCAAATTGTGCATATATATTGTTACATCTTTAGGCGAAAACATGAACTCAGTAATTAATATAATTACTTGTTCTAAAATAACAAACAGCCATTTTTGAATATCATAAAAATCATTTACTAAAACATTCTATGACGATATGGAATATTTTATTATAATAAAAATTGAAGAAAAAACAATTAGATCTAAACTTATTATTATATAATCAAATGTAACGTAAAGAATCTATATTCACTTTTTTCCTTCATTTATAAAATTAAAATACTTTATAATACCCATGTTGCTCTCATGTTTACCATTAAAATATAAATTGATAAAAGAAAACCTCTAGTACTTTTTTTTTAAACTAACCCTACTAAAAATTTAGTATTTACTTTATAATCAAATAAACATACAAACTAAAATCATATCATTAATATAAAAAGGAAAAATACGTTTTCATTATTCAAATAAATTAGAAAATTTCATAAGTATGGGAAGCAAGTTCAATAAGGAGGTGATACAGAGTATCTTGAAGAAAAACTTATGAAATTTATCTTAAAAAATCGATATGCTTTATTTTAGTATCACTAATATTAATGACTAGATAAAAAAATTTAAATAAATTATTAAAATTTAAGGGGTAAAAAGTGAATTGTACAATTTTTAGGTGTATTCAATTATTGGACATAAAGTTCATTTAATTATATTTTTTGGGTGTCATGTAAATTTGTTTTTTAAATTAAAATTTTTAATCATGACAACGAAAAAGTGAACAAACCTAAATTAATAATAATTAAAAAGTCGACTATTGAAACTCTGATATCCCTAAAAAGGATGCCTATGTTAGATTCATACTATGTTGGCACATAGTATCATCAATACTATGTTGGTGCATAGTATTGATTATGATATCCTCCAAAAAGGATGCCTATGTTAGATTCAATATTATGTCAATACTATGTTAGAACATAATATTGATAATGATCTAATTTTTGTTTTTTTTTTACTGTATTTTCATCTTTTTTCAATTTTTTAACCAAGGACATTCTAAAATCACAGAGTATGCCTCTGCTCCTATAACTTTAGAAACTTGAAAATTGATTTATTAAAATTAAATTAAGTTATATTTTTCTTTAAGTATCAGGTTTCTTAACTGTCCAATGTACTTAGATTTAGTTTATTAGATAGTTCAATTCATGGCCAGTTTCCAGTTTTTCTCCCTGGGTTCCTTCCTTACTTGAATGTGCAGTCTTTAATCTCTTTACTTATCTTGCTCTTTAAGTTTACAGCTTCACTAAAATTATTATTAACATTACAGGTGACTTTTTGCTGAGTGTCTTTATTATTAATTTGGAGTTATAATAAACGTGCACTGATGAATAACCACTATTTTTAAACTTTCTAGTTTTAAAATTTAATTTGGTTAATAAACATATGTCAAAATTATATTATCTTACGTTAATCAAATTTCGTAAAAAAGTCTAATAAGAAAGTATTTGTGAAATTAGATCTAATATGTTTTCAAAATTCTTTAATACATTATACTATAGATTCATGAACAAACGTTTAATCAATTATTAGAATAAATATTAAAAATGAAAGATAAATTCACATTCTCTATGATAGGAACAAATTTGGGCAGTCCAGAACACGTGTAAATTTATGGATATCCAAACCGGCGGCGAGATTTTTTCAAACTTTATGTTGATATATCTTTTATTTGCTCAAAATATTTCTGTATCAAAAACTTTAGATACATAAAGAATTTTACTTACGCCACAGGTGCATTAACAAAAATCGCACACGAATTTTTAATTTTCTGTTCAATCCGTTGATTAATCACCCAGGCGTCCTCGCGTGATATCGGCTCAGTAAGTTTATCCGTTGTGGGTTTCTCGCTGAGTTTTTGCAAAGGTGTAAGACTAATGGGTCCTTTAATTACTGGTACTTGATTGTTCATACGTGGATGAGAATCATATTTCTCTGACTGTGACTGTGAGTCATTTGGCACCGGTCCCTGTTAAACAAAAGGCTGATTTAATTTTTTTTTTAATTTTTATCAGATATTCATTGTGAAGATTGTTGACTAATTTTAATTTTAATTAGATATAACAACATAATATTGTTGTTATAAATTAGCAGAGTTATTCAATAGTTATTTTTTCCTAAAAGTATAAAGCCTTAAAGGCATAAACTCAGCCATTCACCATTTTGGATTCGAAAATATTCTTTTAGCATTAAAGAATACGTAGTTTCGGATGTCGTGTTTCTCGATCTTCAATATTTGAAACATCAAGTAAAATTTCACTTTAATTTTCTCAACAGGGTGGTTTTTATTCGAATGAATTATGTGTAACAATTTTAATATTTCAGTAGTAAAAATTAGAAACTAAAGTGATTTTGATATAAATACAGATCATATGCCTGACCTGAGGTAATTTAGACGAGCTTTTATTATTCGAGATTTTTTTTGACTTTGCTTTTGATTTCGTGTTGATTGGAATTAGTGGTGGCAGTTCTTTGCGCTTCTTCTGTAGCTGTTCCGTTTCTTTCTCTAAGATAATTTGTGCAGTCATTGGTTTTTCAATAATTTCTTCGTCGGGATGATGATCCTTTACATGTCGATTCAAATTATCTTTGCGACAGAATTTCTGATCACAAAAGCGGCATGTGTACTGCTTTACTTCTACAGAATTGAACGTTATGTATGTTATCGAACTTCAAATGCTACAAAATATAAAAAATCTCATTTATAAAGTATTTATAGTCGTACTTGAATGAACAGTCTTGATGTGTCGCTGTACTTCGAATTTGCTTAAAAAGTGTTTCTTGCACTGGTGGCAGTTAAAGTGTGGTCTATTCTTATCGTGTATCTGCTTATGTCGCGCCAATAAGTATTTATCCTGAAAACTTTTGCGGCATTTATCACACTTAAATGATTTGCTAGCTAGAACGTGGAATGAAAAATTCATGATCAATGGACGCGAAATGGTAAATTTATTTGTTTAGTTTTATGCAAGCTTATCAATCGTTTACCGAAATATTTCGAAATAGAAAATATAACAGTACAATTACATATGCAGCAACTCAAAATTCGAGAAATAGGAATCATAAACAAATTTTTATTATGGCACATATAACGTGTAACTATTGCATTAAAATCACGGCTATTGCAAATAATTGCCATATAATATGACCAAATTTTAAATTAATAAAATTAAAAAATATTTTTATATCATAGTTGCCGAATTCCAAGTTTAAAAAAGCTCAATACAAATATAATAAAAGAATTACGTGGTGAATGATGTGAACGTTCATGACGTACTCTAGTAAAGTTCAACGTAAATGTTTTCGGGCAATATTGGCACTGAAATGAATTTCCCTGATGGGTGGTGATGTGTTTTTTTAAATATTCCTTTGTTGTGAACCTTTTTCCACATATTTCACATTCTACCCAATTTTGTTCTGCTAGTAAAAAATAAGAAAAATAATTTTAGGTAATTCTTACATGTAAGATATATATTTCATGTTCGCTATTCACTGGTAAATATTTATCACTATGAAAAATGAAAACATTGATCTCTAACTTAAACAATTAATTAAATCTCTAAAAATTCATTACATGCCCAATTCAAAATCACTGTGAAAATTGACGTTATGATTATTTTAAGCAATTAAATTTTCTTTGTGGCATGCTCGCAATTAGATCAAAACTTTTTGAATCTTTCCTCAAATCGTAATAAATCCCCTTGATTTGATTTCATATTTATGCGAAACTAAAACCGATTGCAATAAGAATTGAATGAAAGTTGCTGACCATTGTGTGTAGACAAATGACGATTCAGTTTGTACTTCTGCACAAAGCTCTTATTGCAAATGTTGCAGCTGAATGGCTTTTGGCCCAAATGCACTCGCTGGTGATACTCGAAGTGCGATCGTTTAGCAAATGTACGATCGCAGATCTCGCATGTGAATGCGGGTTTGCCGTTGTAGATGCAGGACCCGTGATAATACTTGCCGCGATCGTTCTTGAATGTCTTTTTACATACGGTGCATTCGTACATGTCCGTTGTTCCTGGCACCTGAACTATGAGGCTCCAATCTTTCTTACGCCTTCCGCGTTTTCCAGTTTGGGGTACCTGAGATCAGTTATTGTATTTTAATTTGAACACAAATTAAAAGTATTAACATTTAGAATGATAATAAGCTATTGAGTTATCCCATATAGGTGAATATTTATTAAAATTTTACCTCTAAATTTTCATTTTCATAAACTAGGACCTTAGGTTTTCTTTTTCTAGTTCCTTTTCGAATTACAGTCTTTTTCGTATTTTCCTTATTTTGATCCTTTTCCTTTTTAGTTTTATACTTTTTTGCAGATGTTGAAGATTTAGTGTTTTTTTGGTTATCAACTTTTTTATGTTTCCTTTTCGTAGATGGCTGATTAAGAGAAGCATGATCCAAATTACGATTCTCCTCTATCACCACAGAACCCTTTACTGTATTTTCTTTGTCTTCATCATCTTCATTCAATTTATTTTCTTTCACTTTTGCTGTATTATGCCTAGATTCAATAGATTCAATTTTTGAATGAATATCACCTGTTTGTTCATTGTGTCTTTCTTCTAATATTTCTGAAGAATTTGAATTCGTTGTAGGATTTATTTTATTTGATATATGAGAGTATTCCAAGTTTTGGGTAGTTTCACAATCATTTACTAGCTGAATAGAGCTATTATCTAATTCAAGATTTTCTTCTGCTCTTCTTGGTGAATTTATATTTGTAATTAGTCTATTTTTGAATGTCAGAAAATCAGATAACTTATAACCTGGACTTTGGTAAGCAGCATATTGAGCAGGGCTTGCAATTCCCTGATCAAATTGATTCTCTCTTACTCTTTCAGATAAATTTATATTTGTAGTTTGTCTATTTTGGAATGTTATATAATCAGATAAATTATAGCCTGGACTTTTGTATGTAACGGATTGAGCAGGGCTTGCACTTGCTTGATCAAATAGATTCTCTCTTACACCTTTTGGTGAACTTATATTTGTAGTTTGTCTATTTTGGAATATCACATAATCAGATAGACTATAACCTGGACTGTAATAGGTAACAGATTGTGCAGGACTTGCAATTTCTTGATCGGTTTGATTTTCATATATTCCTCTTGGTGGATTTATATTTGTAAGCTGTCCACTTTTGAAAGTCACAAAATCAGAGAAATTATAACCTGGACTTTTGTAGGTCAGAGATTGAGCAGGGCTTGCAATTTCTTGTACAGTTTGATTTCCTTCCAACTGTCCTGGAGAATTTATATTTGAGGCAAGTTTCTCTTTAGGTGAATCTAAATTACTTGTATATGTAGCAGTTTCAGCAAGGTTAGTAATTACTGGATTAGCTTGATTTTCTTCTACTCCACTCAATAATTTCAAATACAAAGCATGCTTTTTTTTAAAAGGCAAAACATTACATAATTTAAAATCTGGGCTCTTACAATCAACCGATTGAACAGGACTTGTAAATACTTGATTAGGTAAATTTTTCTCTATCTCTGCTGATGAGCGTGTAATAATTTTTACATTATCTTTTTTGTTCAGTGAAAAAAGATCAGCTAATTGATAATCTGGGTTGTTATACCCAAGAAATTGAGCAGTGTTGGTAAATACTTGAGTGGTTTGAGTTTTTTCTACTGTTGCTGGTGAATTTGACTGATAATCTGTATTAGAGTATTCAAGACATTGAACAGAGCTAATAGTTGCCTGATGAGTTTGACATCCCTCCAGTTCTATTAATGAATTTGTATTTATATTTATGTTAAAACTATTGTTGAATGATGAAAGATCAGTTAACTCAGAATGGAGATTTTTATAGTTAACAGATTGAGCAGAGCTTGTAACTGATTGATCAGTTTGGATTTCTCCTAGTGCTTCTGTTGAATTTGTATTTATATTTAAATTGTTGTTAAGTGAAAAAAGATCAGTTAACTCAGAATTGTGACTCTTATAGGTAACAGGGTGAGCAGCACTTATAACTCTTTGATCAGTGTTTATATTTATGTTAAGATTGTTGTTGAGTGATGAATCGTTAGTCAACTCAGAATTGGAACTATGATAGGTAACAGGTTGAGCAGGATTTAAAATTGCTTGATCTGTTTGGTTTTCTCCTATTTCTGATGAATTTGTATTTATATTTATATTGAACTCTTTGTTAAAAGATGAAATATCAGTTAACTGATACTTTGGATTATTAAGATGAAGATATTGGACATGGTTTATACTTGTTTGATTAGTTTGATTATCTTCTACTCCTTGTAAATTTGTATTTGAAATTGTTTGATCACTAGAGACTTTATGATATTGACTTTTTATATCTGGGTTTTGAGAAAATAAAAGTATTTCATCAGTTATATTTGATTGGTTATAATTTATCCTTTTGTTTTTATTTTCTTCTGTTATTCCTATTTCATCTGGATCTCTTATTAGTGAGTTATCAGTAATGAGGAAATTAAAATGTTCCAAATTATCAGATTGTTTCTGATTCAAAACAATCTTAAGAGGTGCTTTTGGTAAATTATCACTGACAGATTTTTTAAGAGTATAATCTAAATAATTTTGAATATTTTAAGTAATTTAAATATTAAAATTTTAATTGAAAAAATTAATAATAAAGTAAAGGAACTTTACCATTTTCTTTTTCTTCAGTATAAAATCGATATCCATTTTTACTAATATCCCCTTCAGTCACTACTTCTTTAAGGCAATTTGGTTCTGCATTTTCTGTATGGTCTTTATTTATTGTTAATCGTCTCTCATTAGACGAATGATTCAAATATTCAAAATTATCTGGAAGTGCATTCACATTAATTTTATGAGTTTTGCAATTTGGATTTTCATAGTTTGGTGGCTCTGAGATAGGAAGTGGATAATCTAAAAAATTAAAATATTTTTAATATATAAATTTGGAAAAATATTTAAAAATAGTTGAGACTACTAAAATACTAAACAACCTACTATTTAATAAATCGATGTTTTAATGAAATTTTAAGATCAAGAAATAAGTATATAATGTAACATATTTACCAAAATCACCAATAATATTGATTACATGCAAAGTTGGATCAGAATTTTTACATATTGTGCATCCATTTTCTTCCTGCAGCAAACATAAGCGGCATTTTTTATGCCCACATGTATCCTTTATCAGTCTTTTGCTTGTGTTATCAGTTGATTGATTGCATATTGGACAATCCATTTCATTGTTTAAATATCTCAAGTTTAGTCAGTCATATTTTCTGATATACAAAAATACATTTCTTATGTACTAAACTATTGAAAAAAAGCTTAGTTTATTCAGAATAATATTGTAAATTATATAAGTCTAATTTCAAATACTAGGTATATTCAGTAAATTAAGCTTATACAATTTGCAGAATTAAATTAAGTGATTATAGTGCTGCTGCCAAGAATTTTGAGAATTCGTTATAAAAAATTATCAAAAAAAATTATTATTTATTATAGAAACATCTAAATCACTAATTACCAGTCTTATTGATTGAGAGAGCATAGGAAAACTGCCTAAGTTTTCCGATTTCACGTCGTCTTGTAAGCGCCTTTTTGTTACGAGAAAAACGCTGAATTGCCGTAATCTCCCATGGTTCCTCGATGCATCTGTGCAATGATAAAAGTGCAGTGTTGTCTCATGGCCACTCACAGGCCAAAGGCCCTCCGCAAAAATATCGAGACGTTCAGATGCAAACAAAAATGGTGCCGGCAACAGTGGTAATGTATACCTATATACATCTATACCGCTGGTTTTTGCACGTGCACTATACCTATATACCTATGGAGAGATGTGCGATCAGCACGATTAGTGAATTTGAAGTAGCGCGAATTTCAATCCCTCATGGTTTACATCCTATATGCAGAGATTGACGAATTAAAATTGAACTGTTATAAAATCAAATTTAAGCAAATACAAAAACTATATATTACATTATAAGCAATTCAACGCAGAATTATGGATACGAAAGTTGAAATGTTCCTGTTTGCAAATGAGTTTGCTGTTCGTTGTTGACTTGCTACTATAATTCAAGAGCGATAAGGATGGTTGACTTATATGAGTATTTTCTTGCCTCTTAATTAATTTTGATGACAAACAACTTCGTGCAGTATTATTGGGAACTCGGAAAGGCGATATGGGATATATAATTAAGATAAGAATACTGTAAAAAATAATCCTTTTGTCCACTGTGTACTTGAAAGAACATGGTGAATATTGGTACTGCTCGTACCTTATTCAAAAAGTGGAAATGCTAAATTAACAATGAGAATTGTTAATTACGTTATAAAACTTTT
This sequence comes from Megastigmus stigmatizans, assembly GCA_900490015.1. Taxonomy (NCBI): domain Eukaryota; kingdom Metazoa; phylum Arthropoda; class Insecta; order Hymenoptera; family Megastigmidae; genus Megastigmus; species Megastigmus stigmatizans. The sequence continues at coordinate 13,820 of UELV01070279.1, forward strand.
AATTATTATAACTCTCCGGTAGGGTGATTAGTTGAGTAGTTTCACTTTTAAGGTAGATGATAATGATAAGATTCGAATTTCGCACTTCAAGAAGAGCCTGGACCTCTGATAGGCTGCACTAATTGTACTAAATATAAGTCCAGAAGTAAAGTTAGGTCCATACCTACCTGCAGTCTCTAAAAATCTAACCTTACTGTACTGTACGTGCAAGATATTGCAGAAGCAATACTTAGTTTTCATTTTCTTTTACTTAATGAACATTTTGCTGATTTGATAATTTTGGAAAGAGGATGTCTGGAAATCTGCGTAGAGAAGTTAGTGAAGTATTTTACTTAAATTTTATTGAAAATTGTTAAAAATCAAGCCATTGTTGTCGTTTGTTAGATAGGTACTTATTCTTTTTTGTTTTATTATACCTAATTATTGTCATAAACGCGTAATATTTTATGCGCATGTTGATCACGTGCGTTTTCGAAATTATGCTGTTATTTGATTGCATGTCAATGATGATTTGCTTGATATATAACTTGAATAATTTTAATTTGATATACTTAAGTAAGTTATAATCTATAAACCTTTGAATAATAATTCATTTATGAATTAAATATTTTCAAATATTTATTATATAATATCATTTTTCTAGGCTATAAACATCTTTAAAAAATTGCATCGCACACGTCTAAAAACCTTTCAAGGCGATGAAAAGGCTTTACGATGTAGGTTTTGTACTTTAAAAATTTCAACTTGAAAGATTTAAACATTTCTAAAGGTAAATTAAAATTTCTAGTGGCAAGACAAAGAATCAATGATGAGTTTCGAAAAAATAAAGATGTGTCTAATGAGGAATCGGTACAAGAGGTAAGATCATAATGTTTGTCATTCAAAATATGTAGATTTATGTGTGGTGTTACATTAGTTTATTTATGACAGTTGATTAAACTCGCAAAGGAAGTGGAAATTGAAGTTCGAGCTACTGTTATCCAAATTGTTGAAAAAGTGCCTGGAACATATGGTAAGATACTACTCTAATATTCGATTATACATTTCAAAAACTGATCTATATTATTTTATTTAAATTATAGAAGCACGCATTACTCCGGATAATTTGGTAGACAATGCTTCCTACGGACAAATACTAGACAAATCTCAGTTCAAAAATTGGAAAAAATGTACCGATATTCAACAGAAATAACACATTATTTATTTATAATACTTATTTATAACAAGTTATTTATTTATGTAAGATATGTAAAGTAATTTATTAAATGTTTGAATGTATCATTCAGTCAAGTATCTATACAGATACACTTTTAAAAGATAAAATGAACTTTTATAAAGGTTGTAAGTAACAAAATCTCAGCAGAATCAAATTTGCATAAAGGAAAAGAATAAAAATGTAACAATATATTTAAATTTCAAAATTGGCGCTTTTTATTTACAAGATTCTTATGTTGCATCGCGCATATATTTATTTACATTCATTATATGTGCAAAGATGATCGTCAGGAAAGTGGGTAGATTTTTTTAATTTTCTGTACACAATGCTTCATTTATACATATATATTTATATATCACATTAACATCGATCGCCAGGAGATCGTCCGAGATGCTCAAGTTACTCGTTGGTTAGTTGTCTGCGACAGCTTACTGTCTCGCTCTGAAAGAATTGTTCGACAAGACGTGAATATGACTTCTTTTTGATTTTCGTTTTAGAAGATTCGTCAATAGCGTTACGTGAAATTTTAGTTAATAGTCGCAGCCAAAGGTAGTAACAGAATAAAATAGAATTGAACATTGTTTGTACTTGATTAATCAAATATGCACATAAGTTTATCGGAGATAAGAATGTTAATTATGAATACTATATCTTCTTTAAGAATGTCCTTTAGTCGTTGTACCAAATTTAAAAATGAATATATATTTTAAATACAAACAGTCAAAGAAACTTGTACTCAGTTCTTTTAGAGATCAATTTTTATCTACCTTCTACTGCACAAAAAAGAAAGTTAGTCTGGAATGTTACTTGTAAATGGTGTGCGTCGATACGTTAATAGTGGAATGCATCTGACTGATTGGAGTGGAAAAAGGAGATTTCAGGATACTTCAAAGGTACATGTTCTTAGGTGTATACCTATAAAGGAAATGAATTGTGGTTATATTTATAGTAGTAGGTACTAATTTTTCTACATCGATAAAAAAATTTTGGACTTTGGCACATGATTCTAGTATCCTTGTAAGCATTTGAATTTATCATCTCCACTTTAATGCTGTTTTTATTTTTATGCCCATGATAGATATTAACAAGCGAAAAATAAGTTGTAAAAATCTTTCAAATATCCCATAAGGACTTAAGTCGCACAAATTTCCAATAGAATTTGTGTAAAATAATGGAATAAAGATAAAAAAGCATGTCTTATCATTCAATATGTACACAAAACAATATTGAAAAGAAATTTCGAACTTCTCAGCAGGAATACCTACATCATCTGACGAAATATTGCATTGCATGAGAAAGCATCGTTGAGACGCTCTCCAAGCGCGGTATAGTAGTAAATATATTTTCGTAAACAAAATTCTTTATCTGATAATTTTGTTTTTACCCAAGAAATCACGACCCAGAATCTTTGGAGGCGAATCTAAACGCACCAAAGTCCATAATTTTCACCAACATCATGCATACAAACATCCACGAGATCGTCCTAATGCTATGATACAGGGCGTCTACTCAACGATAGCTCGAAGCGAGGGTATTGAAGCAATAGGATATAGAAAGAACTACACAGCATATACTACAAGAGACTATAGAGATAAGCTACTACGGTCACTAAAGACTAAATAGCTAAGTTAAGTCCTATAGTTCAAGGAATAGCCTCGCTGCGAAAGGGCCGATTTAGATTGAACTTGATGAAGAGTTTGAGCTTAATGCGATCGGGTATGTAGGAGCCGCAGTCGCAGGTATCGTTTGTAGTTGGTTGTACGCACGAGTGCTCGGGATGATTGCGGATCTGGTCTATGAGGTCCTTGGGTTGAAGCTCCCTCGTGCAGATGCGGTGGACCGCGGTGAACAGGGGAAACTTCTCGACTGCGTTGCAGCCCTTGAGCATCCCGTTGACCTCCTCCGCCGTAGCCGGGCCCTGCAGCTTCTGTCCGTTGAGCAGCTCGTCCTCCAGTTCCTTGATGGACTGCAACAATTTTTCGTTGGCACGATGAAAAATTTACTCATACCTATACTTATATGCGTACGAGTTTGAATTTGGTTAATTGGAGGGATTTCCACACTTTTCTTATGTGTATACGTGTAAGTGCAGTCGACGCACCTTTCCGGTCTTTGCAAACTGCTCGCAGACCCTGCGATTCCTGCCGCCGTAGCAGGTGGTGATGAGGTCGGCTACGCCACAGCTCTCGAAGAAGGTGGAGATCTTGGAGCCGCCGTGGAAGTGGTCGACGTACTTGACCATCTCCATGAGGCCGAGCCTGATTACAGCGGCCTTGGTGTTGTCGCCCAGGGCCAGGCCGTCCACGAAGCCAGCCGCGCACGCCACGATGTTCTTTATTTTACAAAAAAAGATCATTTACTTATTTTCTTCTGCAGTTTATATAGTGTTTATTGGGCGTTACGCTTTTTTTTTATATAATCAACAGACAGAATACATACTTATGCCATTTTTTAAATTACTTCGGTAAATGGTTAATATCTAATCACGCACAGAATCATTATTAATGCTACTCTTATAGAGATAGTTATCTAGAGTTATACAGTAGAATAGCTGGGATGTTGAGTGTTTTCCACTCGTTCCTTCGACTACAGGATGTTTTCTATACGTACAGATATTACCGAATCGATATAAATGATGTTTTGAGAAAGAAATGGAATCTTTAAAGTATCCGAATAAGTTCGACTACTTATATATACTTACGTATACTTTTTAGATACACAAGCTACGAACCGCACTTGCGTGCATTCATCTAAATCTGCCATTTGAAAATTTCAAATATTCAATATAATAAGGAAGAAAAGTTAATCTTACCTTAAGCGCACCGCAAACCTCAACGGCTTCCGTATCCTCGACGACTGTGACTCGGAAGTTGGGCGTCTGCATGCAATCCTTCATAAGTGGACCGATCAGCTTGTCCCTGCAGCCTGAGGCGAGTCGCGTGATCGAGAATTGAAAAAGAAGCGTTTGTCGAACATTGCGATAGATCGCTATACGATTAAAGGGAAAAAAGAAGCTGCTGCTCACCGATCGTGGTCTCGCAGAAGTGCTCCTCGGCGACCTCGTTGGCAAGATTGGCGCCCATGAGGACCGCGCAGGAGATCTTGAGCTTCTCCTCGATGATCTTGGAGATGAGTTTGATGTTGGTACCGTCACCTTGTGCGAATCCCTTAGCAATGCACCGAGTTTTAATAATGTCACTTTAACACTATATTGCTTATGATTGAATAATATTATTTTAATTTTTTTTTCCTATTCAAATAAACTATTATTTTATTAGCAAAGCTGTATCTAGATTTGTGCATTGTAATAAAATTCATTGATCTTGTCTAGATTACAAAATCTCTTTATTCTTGCTAACTAAATCATCCCTTGACACGATTCGTTTGATGATTCACTACATGACTATTTTTTAAGGTCTTTCGGATAATGCTAATGATTTGCAAAACTACTAAAAAAAAAAGAAAAAAGAAACCATTTTCTATAATTGGAGCTTAAAGCTGTCCGAGTAAAAAAAATCACCTTGATGAGAGAAAGGCCGACGGCGTTGGGCTTGATTTTGCCGAGCATTGCGGCGCACAGTCCCGGAATGAATTGATGGGGCACGACGAAAATAAGAATGTCAGCATCCTTAGCTGCCTCCACGACGTCCGGCACTGCGACCTGGAAAATGCATTTATCTTTATTATATTTTATTCAATTTTAGCTTTTGAATTGTATGCAAGTTTAGATTTTGTCTGCTATATTGTTGCGATGATTATTGATAGTCAAATTTGCACAATAGTATAAAAACTTACATGCTTTAAAAAAGCAGGTGAGAAATCAGGAAATTTTTCTTATTTATAGTATGCAAAAGATCTCAATTTATTGAGCCGTGAATCTGTGCTATAAATGTATGAATTTCAAACTTTATAGATAATGTATTTTTGACAATTTCATATTGAAATATAACAAAATATAATCAACTAATCTCATAAAATTCTTTTTATACATATTAGTCTTAGAGATTCAGTCATCAAAACTTACATTATTGATATTTAATGAAATCGCACGTTTTCAAATAGGTAAATAAGTTTTATAAATAGACGAAGTTTATTTAGCGCGAAATCCTTCGGCAGGCAGTCAATTTGCTTTACGAACTTGGCATATAATAGCGACTTGCAAGTTCAGCCGTTGCTCGAAGAGAGAAAGAGAGAGAAAGAGAGAGAGAGGGAGAGAAAAAGAGTCGAGACAAAAGAGCGAAGTCCGCCGGTATGCAAACACCATCGCAAACACCGCGCGCGACATTGACAATTATTCGCATGAGCTTTTCCCATTCGTGCGCGGAAACTAAAAAACATATGCGTCACTCTTGGCTATAGGGTATACTTATATATATGTATTGCACTGGTGTCGCTGAAGTGCGGACTTTACCTTGTGCAAGCATCTCATCCTGAAATCGTTACATGCATGCCATTGTTACAGCTAAAGTGTACATTACAAATTTGGTCGCGGCGTAATTGAGATAGCGACACAACAAAAGTTATCATTTCCGCTCTCAAAGAGAAATTAGCTTTAAAGCGCTAATGAACCAGTAAATTTTTTTTAAAAAAAAAACATACTTTCTTTAAGTATGTTTTATCTATAATTCCGAACACATTGAAATTTCCGAGTAAGCAGTTTAATTGTACAAGCGGTGATTGATGTACCGATGAAAAAAATCGCAAAATCAAAACAAATAAGTATTCTGTTATTCCGCGCACGCGGATGAATTTAGCATTCTGGACGTGTTAATTGATTCGACTATATGTATGCAGCTACCGCCGTATAATCGCGATCAACTAGCGATTCGAGTTGTTAAGTAGTACCAAATGGAAAATCGTTAAAATATTCAAGTCTCCATATCCGCGGATTGCAATTAGTAATAAGAGACGAGCCTACGCGTGAAAACAAGCAGATCCAAAACGTTCGAAGCGCATTAATTGATTACCGATCCTTGATTGCGTAATTAGCTGGCTATATTTAACGTATAGATATTATGGGTGTATCTCGATTTGTTTATGTAAAAGATACGGGGGAAATTATTGTTGCTGTTGTCTGGGTTTGCGGAGAGAGAAAGGAAGAGGCAAAGAGAGATAAACAGATATATGCGCTAGAAATAAGTGTATAAGCGGGCAGTTTTGCGAGAGAGGAGGAAAAAAGTTTACATGCTCTTGGGTAAGTATTCCGAGGAATATTAATTTCGATGATCATCGTTTCGCAAATGTACCTGTACGATTACATCAGGTAGCTCAATTTTGGTGCAATTCGTCATTATCTTCGAGATAAGGAATTCAAGAGGCAACGAAATATAGATTATAATGAAAACACTAGCGCTTCGATTGAAATTGTTTCATCAGAAAATAGATCTTTACGGTCTGGGAAATCTACTTTTCATTTAATATTACTTCTATACATATATATATATCTTTGTATGAAGAAGTCATAGAAAGTATACAGTTTACTTTTGAATACGAAACATGAAAAAGATTTATTGGAATTGATCTCTTGAACCAGTGTTTAATTAACTTTAAAATGCATCTAATTTTCTTTCTAGCTTTTTAAATATTCAATATATGAAATAGCTTCGTCAAAACTTGAGTAAAGACATATATATATATATATTCACTTACAGACATAATTTCCCATTCTGCAGTAAAAACATATTTTACGTTGTACTTGAAAGATAATTCATTTTGAAAATGAACCTCATTGTAAGTATAGTAAGACCGAGATAGTTTTAATTCATTGTCTAATTATTATGGGAGAAAATCATTAGCGGGGATATAAATACCGGCATCGTTATTCCCCAGAGTAGCGTAAATGACCACTTGGCAAAACAAATACCCGATAAGAAATCACAGGCAATCGTTGAAGTTAGTCACTTTCCTCCTGTACAATGTATATATACATATATCGCAGCTGTAGGCGTTACACACACTCGCAGATACAGACACACACGCACAAGGACAGGAATGTAATGGATCTCGTGAGAGCCGTGTGAGGACAGATCGCGCTCGAGCGAGTATAATAAAAGCCGGCGGACACGCGCGCGCGAATTCAGTTTTCCCATAGCTACCGGCACGAGCTCTTCCCAGCAAGTTCTTTTTGCTTTCCTTTTCTTCGATACTCTCTCGCGTTGCGTCTGAATATATATATTATATAGTCCAGGATGAGGCTGAACTCGATCATTCCGAATTTCAAGGCCGAGACTACCAAGGGTCCCATTGACTTGTACGACTGGCAGGCCGACTCGTGAGTTCACTTTCACCATTTCTTTTTGCCCTTTCGATTGTTTTTCCTTTTCTCGCAACTACCTATTAAGTGACGCGGTAAGCCCTTGGATGCAGTTTACTTGGATAAAATCAACGATCGAGCGGTCATATTTCTTATTTTTATGTAGCTTGTAAAGAAACACTTTATTTATTTACTTTATATCATAACGTTTTGGTATTTTTTTCAAATCTTTTCAACTACTTAATATTAATTATGTAATTTGTAACGGTAGGTTTTTAAAAGATTTCTCCGATCTCGATCAAATTATTTTTCAGAAGAGAGAGAATACTTGGTTAATTTAATAGTTTTAATTATTTTAACTGGGAGTAGGTGGAATTGAAAATATTTATTCTGATGAATAACCAAAATTTTTTCAGTATTGAAGCGTTAGTTAATTGTTAGAGATAACATAGATAATAAATAATAAACAGGTCAAAGTAACACCGGTAGTCATTATCTAATAAGCTATATTAAGTCTTTTGAATCAATTTGAATTCTCACAATACACGGCGTTACGATAATTGGTACAAATTGTTGAATGACACTCTGTTTTTGATGAGGTTCAGAAAATTGAATCATTCTCAATTGAAATTATAAAAGATTACGCGCTTTTGAAACAGAAAAACTCGAGGATAATAAAGATGAAAGAATTAGTCATCAACAGCGAAACCTATTGATTCGTATGTAAATCGAGATTAAGTATCAAGTACAAAGCTTATTGTCAGTGTCAGGCGCAGTAATTATTGTTTCATCCGTACTTTTACTTTCAACGTATTGTGCAAAGCTTTAAAAGATACACGACCTAATTTTATATTCGAAAAGGGAATAATTTGATCAAGTAATTAATATACTGCGACACTTGTAAATATTTATAATAATACAGGTTTTGGTTATCTTATGATGCAACAGTTAGTATCGTTACTGTAACACCTACAGTATAGTGATTTAGTACTTTGTTCTAAACAAACCAGTCGGTGTAGCACTGATACTTATATATGTTTATTCGTGTCGTACAGCATTATCATCAAATTACTCCTTGCTGTAGATATTATTAACGAAAAAACGCAGAATCGGTGCACTTGAGTGATTGGAATGAAATATTCACCTCTAGTGATTTCTTTTTTGTGAAGTGGAGAGTATCGCGATTGATAAAGAGGGTGGGAGGTGCGTCACTGCGTATAGATTGTTATTTTTAGAGTATTCATTTAAATGCTACTGGGAAACGCGTGAATGTTAAATATTTTACTCGAGTCAATGCAGGAGTGCAATGCAATAAAAGTATAATTTTAAATCTAATGGATCATTCATTTAAGGTCATGAGTATATCTACATTCAACTACAACTACATATATATGCATAGTTCAAGTTATACTTGACCAATAAGCCGTATATTACAGACGTATTAATAGAAAAATATAGAAGTTGAGCAGCATCTATATGTATATTAAAAAACAAATGGATGTTAAGTGGATTGTTATAAGATATTTTGAACCGTGTATCATAAATTTTCATACTCGTTTCTATCAATTTCTTAAGTAAAGTTTTAATACTGTATCAAAACTTAAATTATATGACCACCGTGGCTACTAAATTATGCAGCAGTATACTTAAGCATAGAAAAAGAATTCCAATGTTTAAGTGGTAGTAGTGTCTTAAAAAATGGGATGATGATTTGAATAAATTTCGAGCAGGGATGTCTATTAATGTTTAAATTATTAAAGACAAAAGTTTGAAGAAAAGTTTGAGGTAATTTTCGCGCTTATTAATTTTATTCAATTTTCAACATAATTTAATCTCGAGTATTTTCGGAATGCTTGAGAATTAAATTTTATAATTAAAATGACTATTATTTTTTTGCATAAGCTACATCTGCGAAAGATGTTTCTATACTTATATTAAGCTAGTTAATTTTACCACGTTTAATTAGTCGAATAAATAAAGTCAAGCTTTAATATGAATATTAACTATAAATATATTCACAAAAATATATTTACATTTTATCGCTGCTCCAAATAATGAAATCGCAATTGAAATATAAATCGTACGGAAACATATGCTGCAGGGGCATAGTAACAAATGACACAAGGAAGCGCGGCGAATCGATTGTGTAACGCGCGAAGCAGTTTTATTTGTTTAGGCCGAACCCGCTCGCGGCATTGATCTTGACACTGAAGTGTCTCAGCGGCGCTATTCGACTAATGTCAGCCGTATCAATCGGCATCTTGATCTACAACATATTTGTACATATAGGTATACCTGTGTCGTACGCGCGCAATTGATTCGCATACTTATACGCGAGCTTCTTGCAACGATCGAGCCTTTCTGGTGACTCAAGGATTCTCGATTCATTTGAATTTTTAATTATTTTCAGTTTTCGGATAACATGCGGAGAACTCGAAATCGGCTGGGTAAAAACGTTTATTTGGATCAAGGTTAACACATTAGTTTTTGCTCGTAGTGAAAGGTTTCGGAGATAATGAATCCTCTGCAGTCAACTTAACGAGGCTGCCATCTTTCTTTCTTTTTTTTTTCCTTTTAATGACTTTTTGAAATATGTATATAATTTTTATAGATCGTTTTATGGATACTGAACAAATTAATCGGTGCAAGAGCTTTCGAGTAATACCGTGCATCTGCGTGCTGCATTTGAAAAATGTGTTACTGGCCCGATTCGATAATTAAATCCGTTAGCGTTACATCGGTTAGAATCTTGATCAAATAAGTACAGCACAAAGATAAGAATAATTAATTAACGTTCAAGAATGCATATAATTTATATTACCTAGTGATCTTACGCGATTCAATCAATCACTACATAATACTTGAAAATTTAAAAATAATATCATCTGGATAATCTGCATAATTATTATACGATTAGAATTAAAGATATATATATATATATATATATATATATATGCATGGAAATAGCTATTTATAAAAAGAAACGTATCCGTGTAAAGTGCAAATTGAAATATAAATGAGGAGAAATTTCGTTTGTTGGATAGATGGGTCGTGCTGTTCTCGCATCCGGCGGACTTTACGCCAGTGTGCACGACGGAACTGGGCAGACTGGCCGTCCACACGCCGCAATTTGAGAAACGCAACACCAAACTACTCGCCCTCTCCGTCGACCAGCTCAGCGATCATGTCGACTGGGTCAACGTACGCTCTCCCTTTCTTTTTTATTTTTTCCTCTCTTATTTTATTCATACTTCTACTGGAACGACTCTGTCTCTTGGCTCTTTGTTATATCATTACGAAAATTCTCACGAGAAATATATTCGGATTTTTAGTGGAGCTGCATTTTTTTTCGTGAGATTTTTTTTCCCGATAGATTTGCTTTCTGATCAATTTAGTCCTCAAAGTAATTTAATCAATTCAGTCCTCAAAGTATAAAGGTTCGAATGTGAGATAATTTTGGTCTCGATCCCCTGCACACAGGACATCAAGTCTTACTGCCCAGACATTCCCGGGGATTTTCCGTACCCGATAGTCGCCGATCCGGACCGCAGCCTCGCCGTCCTGCTCGACATGATCGACGAGAACAGCAAGGACGAAGCCGACCAAGCCTGCACCGTCCGAGCCCTCTACGTCATCAGTCCTGACCACAGACTCAGACTCTCCATGCACTATCCCACCTCCACAGGACGCAATGTCGAGTGAGTTTTTTTTATATATAAGATTCTTAGTTCAACGAACCAAGATGGATTTATCATTTTTTAACACAGAGATA
>UELV01070355.1:1053-13142 GCA_900490015.1 Megastigmus stigmatizans
TTTAACACCCCCCCCCCCCCGCCCCAAATAACGAGCCAGTCGAATGGCCATTAATTTACATGTGATGTATTAAAAATGGTGTACACATTGACTTTCAGAAGTTATCCGTAATCGTTTGCGATATCAACCCTCTTCAGCGCCCATTTTCGCGGCAAACGACCGCTCGTAAAGCCACGGGGAAGCTTCTCCCTCTCTCTCTTTCTCTCTCTCTCTCTCTCTCTCTTCGCTTAATGCCCGAGCGAATTATTCGAACGCGTCGACACCTATATATATATATCGGTATACCATGTATATATTCTACGGCTCTCGGCCGCTTAAACCAGAATCATTCGGAGCGCGCGTCGCGCGAAAAATATTCCCCGTGCGCAAGAAAGCTGCTATACGGCGCTTAAAGCAAAAAGAAATATATAATATACCAGCTGCGGCGGCATCGCCGGGAAAAAGAGAATAAGGCCCATAGATTATAACATCCCCCCCCATTTTCTTGCGCACCCTCACTTTTTTCTCTGATATCCCGCAGGAGTTTTGAGGACCTATAGTGGCCCGCACCGCGAATCCAGCGCGAAAAATTCACCCACCCTCTTGGTTAGGACACAGTCGCATCTTCATCCACTTCTGCCTCCCCCTTATAGGGTCCCCGCTTTGCGTTACCCGCGAAATACCTATGCGTACGTATTATATACGAAAAAAGCGTCTCGCTGCAGAAAAGGAGAGTCTGGAATATCAGGGGTGTGTCGAGTCGGAAGGGAGTCGCGACAACTCGAGGGCGTATAGATATATATGTCTAAGCTTGTGTCTACTGAGAGAGAAGTGAAGCTAGCGGGCGCGAAGGAAGTAAGGTACCGGAGAACCTGTCACATTTTCTACTTTGCTGAGACGTATGAGGACGGCTTAATTGGGAGAGCTTCCCTTCCCACCCTCTTTTATTTATAAGTTCGGGAGTCTATCGTTGCAGCATCCCCCCTCAAGTTGAAAGAGAGAAAAGGGAGTAGGCGATACTCCTCCAGTTTCTCTCACTCTCTCTCTATTTCATTTGAGGAAGCTTTGGGGGCTGCGGAGGCAGCTTTGACAAATAACCCTTATAAACAGCGTATCACGATAATCTTATTGGCCTCGAAATTGCTTACTCGTATTAGCGTTTAATTTTATGCTGGATCACGAGCAAATAATGTTACGATAGCTGGCGATTTATTTCTTCGCTAGAAATCATTCGGCACACACTTTTTGCTCTTTTTACGTTTTGAATCCGATAATCATTGTTAATTATTGAATTCTATGAAAAATGCTCTTTGAAACGATAATATATTTATCCTGAATGAAAAACACACAATCGATTAGAATATAAGATTTATAGACTCTCACAATATTAGATTAAATTTTGGGATAGGATATTTTGCAGCTCTCGATAAACACTTAAGGCTATTATACAAGTATAGAAGAAAAGGAGTTGGCAAGGGAGAAAGGAAAAGCTGATTGGGAGTTAAGGGGGGCCGGGCAAGCCGCACTTGATTGCGCAGCGATAATAAACATGACGGCGTCGATATGAACTCCGGTATCGTAATATTTCGCGAGAACAGCGGACGGGAGTCCTTACACTTGGTATATACGTATATATATGTGTATATATATACACACGTGCAATTGCACGTGCGGCACGCCTCACCTCACACTCACACATTCCAACCCCTAGCAATTTCGCGTGTAGCTGCGTGCCAATAACAGATCGCCCTGGATACCATTGTAAATATAACGCGTTCATCGCTATATAGCTGCAGACCGGCCGACTGCTGTATACACGGCCACGAGGCGATTCGTCTACATTTTTTCGCCCTTGCGTTTATATCATGTTTGCCCTCTCTCGTATACGTATATATAACGTGTTGCTGTTTTTTATGAGAGCGAGGGGCAGAGAATGCTCATCGATGTATAGGCAAGGATTTGGGAGAACTATGCGACGAGGACTCTTCTTTTTTTTTCCTTCTCTTTTTATTGAGTGGGCGCTTTACATTTTCGTAATTTCCTCGTTAAATTACGAATCACGAGGTATATTAGTCGGAGATAATGGGCCATTGCTTTTCGAATTCTTCGCTGATTTCCGATTCTCTGGCTGCGGCCCCCCTACATCGGGACTACGAAACTCTCATCTCTTTCTCTCTCTCTCTCTCTCTGGCCTCCCGGTAATTAATTGTTTTAAAGGGGTTCGCTTCCTTTACGAGCCAATTGATATATGTGATTTAATAATGGGAAAAGCATAGTAAAAGGAGACAAATATAATCGCTTTCTGCGATTTCGATTCTTTTTCCGTTCTTCATTAAATTGCGAGTTATTAAATTTTTTTACCAGTCTCCGTCCTATTTACTCGTGCAGTACACTCCCAAAAATAATTGAATTAAAAAAGAATAATTCATTTTATTCAATAAAAAGCTTTTTTAAATATTTCTCTAAGTCTAAGAGAGTAAGTACAATTTACTCATTTATAAAGTGGAATATCAACAATATGAGTAAATCGTAGATTTTACCGCTTCTAGCGGTGGATTCTATTTAGATTTAGAGTGTACATTTTTATTTTATTGGGGATTAAAATTTTTTTTTTTCAAGTAAGATTTGCAGTCATTTAACATTATTAACCTATTTCTAACACACAAGTAATAAAGCTACATAAAATTAAAAAATTGAAGGACTCAAAAGATAGAAGGAAAGTAAAAAAGAAAAATCAAATTAGAAAGAATCGAAATTGAAGGAGAGATACGCGAATGTGGCAGGTTGCGGATACATTCACCGAAATAGAGAGGTTTCTAAAAATCGAAAGAAAAAAAAAAAGAAAAAGAAGGAGCAAAAAGTCATCCTTTAAAGGGGTAGCGCTTACATACACACAGTTGCGGGTGTGCGTCGGGGGGGCGGCATAGCCCGCGGCATGCCGTGCTCTCTACGTTTCTCTCTCTCTCTCTCACTGGCTGCGGCTGGGCCGGGCCGAGCGCGGCTGAATCCTCGTGCTCCCGGTGCCAGAGGTGAAACGGGCGCTTTACGAGGCAGTAACGGCCGATAAGGTGAGCTCGACTCGACTCGCTTCTCTCTTCCCCTCCTCCCCCCTCCCCCGTCACCGACGGGGCTTATTCCGCTACTGCACCCAAGTGGCTGTTCAGCGCGGCTATACACGCCCGACGCCACACATTTCTCTCTCGCTTTCTCTCTCTCTCTCTCTCTCTCTCTCTCTCTCTCTCTCACACACTCTTTTTCGCGCTCACTCTCTTTTCTTCCATCCGTTCCTCTCTCTCTTTCGCTCGGGTAACTGGCGTTGTTTTTTTTTTCTGCTCTCGCTCTTACACACGACGATACACACTCTGGGCTCAAGAGCTATACACTTTATTTAAAACCATTTACACCTACCTCTGCGGAACTGAGTAGTCTCGAAAATTCGGCTGTATGTAGCCTTTCCTCTTTCTCTCTCTCTTTCTCTCGTATATGCCGGCGAATGGACGATCTCGCAGGCAAGGATTTTGTGGTTCTCAATATGGCTACTCTCTCTCTCTCTCTCTCTCTCTCTCTCTCTCTCACCCACTTCTCTCAGTCTCTTCTTCTATATACTTTTTTCGGCTCTCTTTTGCGGAACGAGACTGCCGGCTCACTGATTTCGGCCTGAGAATAACCATGAAACTTTGTTGCGGAATGGGAATTTAGACCTTTTTACCTTTTTTCTCCTCTTCGTTTCTTTTTTTTTTTCGACGACAACAAGAAACTACACCTTTCCGGGCATCATTTTAGTAGCCATTTTTAGCCTTTATGAACCCCTTGGAATATCTTAATTAAGTAATTCGTTTAATTAGATGCAAATTATTATTGTGTGTAGAATATTTTAATGCATCATAATTTAGTTAAATTACGAAACTTAGTAACTTCAAAAACTTCTTTTGAACTTAATTATATTATTTTAAGTTAAGTTTATTATAATAGCTTATATCGAATACACTCCAATGTTATTATTTTACATCCTTTTAAAGAATAATCTTATGATCATACGGCCATTGAACCAAGAGTATTCGTATAACAGCTATAGGAGTCCCGACAAACCTAATAAAATTTTGAAGATAAATCTTTGCTCGTGTATAAATATACCAACGAATTAAGCACAATCACGAAAAAAAGAGAAGCCGCCATCTAGAGGGTTATAAAAAGGCAAACAGACAAATCAGCAAGAAGCGCAAGATATAGAGGGTTAAAGAAAAGTATATAGTCCCCGATGGAATCGAGATGTCCTGCCTCTTACATAAAGTTTCCGTTAATGAGATCGCGCCCTAATGGAGGGTCACGCGGTTATCATTGGCGGCAAGCTCATATCCCCACAGCAGCTACGCAGCTCACACTTTTCTAATACATCCACTGTTTTTTTTCTGTCCTCTTGTCTTGTAGGCGCGAACGGTTTGCGCAGGCGCGGCCGGCAGACCTACACGCGCTACCAGACCCTGGAGCTGGAGAAGGAATTCCACACGAACCACTACCTGACCAGGCGGAGGCGAATAGAGATGGCGCACGCATTGTGCCTGACGGAGCGACAGATAAAGATATGGTTCCAGAATCGGCGGATGAAGCTCAAGAAGGAGATACAGGCGATCAAGGAGCTGAACGAACAGGAGAAACAGGCCCAGGCGCAGAAGGCGGCTGCGGCGGCGGCCGCGGCGCAAGCGCATCAACAGCAGGGGGGCCCCGACGGGGGCAACTAGGGGTACGCCCTGCACCGGAGCCCCCCCGATCACCCCACGGCCAATCCGCACCACCCTCTGCTAGCAGCCCAGTGTACACAGCTCTATTAAGGTGAGTTATATTTCACTTATTTGTTTGCAAGACATTCTGCATTCGACTACTCGGCTCTTTACTCCTTTCTTTCTGACTGTATGCGTACCTGACGGTTTCGATGCCCGCGCTTTCATGAAACTGACTGGCTCCTCTAAGGATTTTCAAGATGTTTCTTTGTGTTGATGGCATCCTTGGTATAGAAGTTAGGATCCTTTATATAATACAAATGGATGATATTTAATAATACTGAAAAGTAATATTGATATTCGAAACTAGCAGTTTCAAATGTGCACGAAAAGAATTCGCTTTCAAATATAATGCAGTCTTGAAAATTATATATAGAATCTATCAGCACTATAAAAACGGTAGTTAAATATCGTCTAGATAAAACTCTATTATTGTAATTAGTGTTTTATAACAGTATATAGATAAAATACGTACCAATTCACATTTGAACATTACGAAAAAGAAGTACAGTTGAAATGATTATAAAAAAAAATGATGGCAGTTTATTTTAAGCCCCGTGTTCTCTAAGTCGAATCGATTAAAGCATCGCAAGCCATGGCCATAAATAACGAGAGTAAAGCCGGACAAGTAAAGTGGACGGAGTTAACAGAAAAGGAAGGAAAAAAATTAATCAAGCCTCTATTGTAGTCACCCGCGATAAAGCGAAAACGTTATCTCCCGCTCGCTCTCTACGAAGGACGCCGCGCCATTCTGCTGCGCCGCCGCCGTTGCCGCCGCCACAAAGGGAGGAAAACGATCCTCCTAGATTTCTTCTCTAGCGATCGTTATCGTTTCCATGCGTGGCCAGTTAGAAGGAAGGGGGACGAGAAAAAGAGACGCGACTCGCAGGTCGAAGGAAGCGAAACTTCGTCACGGGCTCGATCTCGAGGGAGCGACGGCTCGATGGCTCGTATATATATAATACATACGCGTGAGAAGCGAGTCTAATTCGTGTATGTGAGTGTGTGTGAGCGCAAAACGGAAACGGAGAAAACACCTTCGTCAGCGATCATTCTCTCTCTCTCTCTCTCTCTCTGTGTGTGTGTTTTACATCGAAGTTATGCCTCTACCAAGCGGCTGCTTGCCTGTATAAATTGTATATTTCCTTTGAGCGATAACCGACTGAACTGAATTTTTTTGGCCGCGAAATGCCTGCTGTACACTTTATACTGCTGTGAAGTGGCTTAATGACTCACGTTTAAAAAAATAACTATACCGGGATTATTTATTAACTTCTTGTGGGCTTCTTCTAATTAAAGATAATGGCAGGTTTTTCTTCGTGTATATAGAATTAAGGGATGTATAAGAATGAGTGTACCGAGGCGGGAAGAAGAAAGGCCGCGTCTCGAGTTATTCCTACAGCCAACAGCTTAATTTAGAAATATATGCTATTCTCATATTACCATTATGTAAGAGGTGAACGTAAAAAATAGAATTATTCGTAAAAAAAAACAACGTCAGCAAGATTTTCGCGCTGCGATTTCTATACACCTGTTTTGCAGAATGCTTTAAGCGAATAAAAGGAGCGTGTACGGCAAGTGAATAAAAATTCAGAGCTCAAGTATACAAACAAAAAACATGGCTGCTCCGCTACTTTTAGTCGAAGTAATTTTCACTTGTGCAAACGTATGCCTTTGTTAAAGCACGATATTTATCAGTTGCTACCAGAAGTCAGCTTACAAGTATAACTGAAAATGCGCGGAATTTTTTCTCTCTCTCTCTCTCCCTCCACCCCGTGTGTTTCTTAATACGACCTGTAGGAATATAAAGGCTGCGCAGCCTTTTTCTCGTAAATTTCGCGTCCTTTGGTGCGCGCGCGCGGCGCAACTATATCTTTACGCTGAATATCTAATGAAGTCAGACCGCGCGCGAGCGTGTTTTCGTAATTCGTTGAATTATTCCGATCGCGTTTCTCGCGTTAAAGGGAACTAGTTTAACGCTTCAAGTTGAGCGTCGGTACTACTCTAAGACGCAGAAGGTATAATAGAGAAGGAAAAAAAACACGAAGGAACATTTGCTTCTTCTATTTTCACTTCGCGCGAGCGCCGCGCTATACTCCACTGCACGCGAAGAGCACGACTTCTTTCGCACTAGCAATTCGCAATGAGCGCGTGCAAGGAGAGAAATGTTATAATAGGAAATAGCTCGATACTTATGAGAAATATTACAATACTGGAATTGTGATGCGATCGCAGACAGCAGTAATCTTCGAAATTTTTCAAGATGTCTACGAAATTCTCCAATCCCGCAGTATTGTGATTTTTATAATAAAGTGTTAAAAATATATATATATATATACAAAGAATTCAGGAATTTATATTTTATACATACATTAAATTTTATATTGTAAAATTTTCATTTTATAACTTACCGGGTGAGAGACAGAAGCGTACGATCGATTTTGCCACGCGCGTCATGGCAACCAAAACTCTTATTGTCTATTTGCATTACAACAATCGGTTAAACCTTATGTTAAGAATTATTTATGTTGCCTTAAACGATAACTTATGTCGAACAATTATTTATAAAAACATTAATAATTATTCGTTAGTAGAAACAAATAATTTGGAAGTGTTTTGTTGTCATAAACCCCGCGATAATGATACTTTAGTAACTCTTTATGTTTAGCGAGAAACGCATGCGCAAAGCCATCCAAAGCGATATACATATATGAAAAATTACAATACTCCTATATGAAAAAATTACAATTGGTACCTATGGCAAAAATTCCGAGAGTCCTAGTAGCGATTTTTACTAGAAATTGAAAAAATCGGTCGTAATTTTTATGCTGGCACTATTAATTTGGTAGAATTCTGATAACCTTTTCATAGCAATATATTAAAAATACTCATTTTGGCATTCTATGATCGCATTACTTGTACAGTATAATAATATTCTCTATAAATATTGGACTATTCCATAGAACATTTCTCTCCATGCAATGCATTCACTGCAAATCCTTGTGCATCCGCTCTGTGTTAACGTAAGAAAGCCACCTATTTTCTTCTCGCTTTCTGTTTTTTTCTTTTCCTGCTTTTTTTTTGCGTCGGAGGGTTTCCATCCCTGAGAGAAAGTAGAAAGTTTTCGTCGGACAGCAGGTAAAAAGTCCGTTTAGCTTTTCTATTCGCGTCTTATCTAACTCTCCCTTCCGTCCTTTTCGTCGCTTTCCATTTCGACTTTTTCTTCGCGTAATTGGTGTTTTGGTTTATGGTCACCGCATTCATCTCGGGAAAATGAAAGACCCTTCGGCGACGGTATTGCGGTTGTAAAAAAACGAGAGCCACGCGTCTCCTGAATTTCTCTTTTTGCGAGACCTCCAAGGTTCCTTATAGAGAGTCCCTTTTTTTAAATAGCCAATACCAATAATTTTCTGTAAATTAAATAACCGTATTTAAAAGATACTGATATATTTTATAGTTATACTACGTTAAATGACAGCTATAAAATTATACGACTTTTAAAGCGGAATAAAGGCAATAAGCTTATATTTTTTTACGGTGTAGTGCTAATATTTCCATTAAAGATTCTAATTATTGTTATATGGTTGTAACGAAAAATATAAAATTATCTATTTAAATATTCAGGCTGCTTTTAATGAAAATACAAAATAACATCGAATGGTTTCACACAGAATAAAACGGGTTTTATGCACACGGTGAACTTAATCTTTTTATGAGCAATATAAGCCGATACACTGCGATGTGAATTTCTCTATTAAAATGCATTTAAAATCAGTGTAAGAGCTTAAACGACTATACACTTGAAATATAGTCGTCGTGCGAAACGAAAACCTTTTGATTCGACGATAAATAAAAAAGCGCGCGCTCAATCTTGATTAAAAAAAAAGAAGGCAACCTATTTCGTTTATTATACTTACACGCGATCGTTTAATAATGCAATAAACATATCAGCACCTTTATGTACCTTGCGCGCACAAGAAAAAGAGAAGTATAGCGGCCACGCAGTTATTTCATATATATTCTTCTTTTTTTTTCTTTACTCTCCGCGGCGCAAAACAAATTATTGCAGGCGTATATCGCATCGTTAAAATACGATATCCAAGAAGGCTTAATTAGGTTGTAAAATGAGTGACGATAATTCCAGTTATATCTCAAGCGCGAAGCGCGCACCGCGTGCACATATTATACAGCTGCGTGGCGAGACCTTTTCGTCGAGTCCTTGGGACCGTAGACTCTCTCGGCACTCGTCGGAAGTTAAACACCGTTCCCAGATGTTCTCAAAAATAACGATGCTCAACTCTCAACTGCTCGACGAAAGTGTATCGTTAAAAAAAAAAGAATCAGTCATCGGTTGGTTAGAAGCGTCTGCTTTTATGCCGTCGCATAGAAGCTTATTCCGTACAGATATTTATACAGAAATATGCGCGGATGCGGATGTGTCCCCTACCGCAACACCTGAAATACCAAAACTTGCACCGAAAAGACTTATTACGCGCTGACGCGAAATCGCTCGACGTTATCTGTGTGTACGTATACGGGCACACGGCGAGGTGTTGAAGGAGGAAAGCGGAAACGTGGTTTGGTCACGGCGATGTTTTTTCAAGTGTAGTTCCTCGTGACTCAAAAATCCTGTATCTCCTTCTTTAAGTCCGGGGGCTCGATTATACGCGTATACTGATATAAATTAAGCCGTGCGGTCTTATATATGTGGTATACCACCGTAATGGTCCGATTCACTCGCACCGTCGCGCGCGCAATGCCTCATGCTAATACGTTTCATCGCGCACACCGCGCACACCGCGCGTTTTGTATATCTCTTTCTCCCTTTTTTGTCTCTCGGACTCATTCCCTTCATTCTCCCTCTCCCTCTCTCTATCTCTCTTTTCTTCGCGATTGCTGGCACTATAGAGATGTCGGAGCTGTGTTTCTCGAGTCTTTTAAAACGATTGCCGCCGCTGCTGCCGCCGACGCCGCTGCGCGAGCTGCATGGTAAATAATGCCGCGCTATACGGCTCGCGAAAGCGCCGCAGCGTGCAAACGATCGAGTGTAAAGATTCCGCCGAGCGACTCCCAGAGAAAGAGAAACAGAAAAACGCCCCGAGGAAAGTACGAGACTTATTTTCGTCGTGCTCGATACATTTTTTCTCTCTGTCTCTTCCTTGGTTATATGTATAGTGATTAATATCTTCTTGGCAAGAGAGTTGAGAAATTTTTAATTGCTAGTTACGAGCAGCAAAATATTTTTAAAATAGTAAGCATTGTACTGCTGTACTAATAATGCGTAAATAATTTGATATGCTTCGTGGAATATTTGAAAAAGAATTGTTTTAAGATGAATACATCAATGTAAAACATGAATGATTATGTAAAATGAAATATTCAACTTTTTCAATTGGTAATGACAATAAAAATATTTTCTTTTAAAATTAATTAATCGGGATAATTGAAAATTCTTTTGCTTTAATGTACGATTGCAGCAAGTGAATATTTGATTATTTAATTTGATATTTATTGATGTCCATTAAAAGAAATTTAGCTCGCTCGTTCAGACTTAATGCCATTGTGAAATTCATACATCCAGAAAAGAAGTATTCTAATAAGTACAATCAATTGATAAAACTGCTATAATAAAAGTGATGAACGCGTGTCCTCAGGCTTCATTTACTTCACCATAAAGCACGAACGATTCAATAGATTTTTTTCGTAATTTCTCTAATAAATATCCTAGCCAACTGCATAATTGGATAAATACACAGTATCGCGTCTTTCTGAATAATACAAATAACACGGTATGAGCGGTATGGAATTTCATCGTACAGTAGCCGCAACGGCTGCACACACACAGATGGAAAAGTAAATGGTCGCTTCGGGCGGATATTATTCAATGTGTTTGGAAACGACGAGGTAACGCGCGAATAGTCGCTTTCGGGAAAATCGCTTTAACGAGCAGCAGCAACAGCAGCGGCTATACGGCATCGCTATATTCGCCATTCAGTTATACGCGTGTGCAACGCGAGTGTAATGATCGAGGCCCCGATTATGGTAAAGTGGCCGTTCATTAATGGCCCGGTAGTCGTTTTCTTGCCGAAAGCTACATAGAAGAAGTCGATCGCCGAGCGACGGCTAAGCTATACGGTCGCTTCTGCCTGCCGTCGCTCCAAGGTTTATGTGCGCTCGCCAGCTCTCAATCTCGCGCTAACGATTTTCACTTTTTTTTTCCTACCGCATTTTATAAAACGCGTCTATATATCTCACGTTCTTACGTGTTTTCGCGAGTGCTTTATTTACTGCTTAAAAACATAAATTTTTCGCATAATTGACATTACGTAAATAGTTTTTAAAAGCATGAATTTGGTTTAGAATTGTTCAAATACTGAACTTATTTTGTACGAATATTGCTCGTCTAGTGTGTATGAATATTTATTGAACAATGCGTGATAATTTTTCATAAAAATCAGTGAGATTCAAGACATAAATTAATTTATTAATTTGCATTATACTCCGATTTTGAGACGTGTAGATGTATTCATCTTGAATGAGAAGAAATTGCTGTGATATAAAGTAAGATAGGGTATAATGATAGTGGAAATTAAGATCCTATCGAACGCCTTAATTGCGCATATTTTTTTATGCACGAAGCGTTCAGGTATCTTTTTCGTACACTTGCAGTCTGGACATGATTGAATCCAAGTACGTGCATAAAATAATTATAGCATGTAGAGTATACTCATAAATACGTTTTATAGAATTTCAAACATTCGCAATTAAATCACTTAAAGTTTTTTTCTTGCAAGTATTCCGAAAGTAATTTTAAAAATAATTTTTTTTTTGTATTTTAAATACAACGGCTCATTTATAACCCAGTGTAATTAAATATAATTAAAAGCAAAGTAGCGTACTGAAATCGAGTTGGAGAAAAAAAAATACTTCCACATGTTGAATGCATATTATGAAAACTTAGCATCATAAAACTTTGAAATGTTTCTCACGAGCTGCAAAGTTATTGAGAATTTGATTACAAAAATAATGTACCTTAATCAGGCAAGTGGGATTGATTTTACATACAATTTAATCGTATTAACGCCACATTCAGTGTTAAGAACTATACACGCGGCGCTTCAAAATTACGATACAATTAAACAAATGACAGACATAAAAGTCGACATAACACATTCACGCGTTGTACCGGTCAGATAGTATATATGCTGACAGAATGAAAAAGAGAGAGAGGAAGAGAGGAACTGCAAATGATCTTCTCCGAAAGAAACACCCGCAATAAAAGCGTTTTAACACAGTCCAGTTATATATACACACACACACACACATATATAT
>UELV01070588.1:1026-32238 GCA_900490015.1 Megastigmus stigmatizans
CCGATAAACAAATCGCACTTTCCCTATATATGAGTATGATAAATAATGTATATCATCGACAGGCGATTCGTCAGATTCGTATTATACGAACGTTTATTTATACACGCGAGCGTGCGAAAGTATCGTAAAATCACAGTGGAACAATTATACCTCGTTGTCTGCACATCACACGCGTATCGTAACGCAACGGTAACGGATATAGACGCTGATGGACTGCAACGCAAACTGCACTCGAGCAGTCCTAGCGCATCGCATGTATTTGTACATCTTCCGCATAATAAAGCACATTAGGATTCGGCGTAATTGCCGACTGCCTCATCCCAAACGAAATCCACGTGTATAACCCAATTATATTACTCGCTTTACACACACATCGTACACACAGCGAAAAATATGATTAACGAGAGTTTGGTATTATACGTTAAAAAAAAAAAAAGGTGATTAATGCCGATCTCCGATTTATAAATAATCACCTCCACCTCTTCTGCCAGCGACAGCGATTAATCAAATGATACCTACATACGTCGTTTGGCGGAGAAAGAAAAAAAAAGAAAAAAGGAATTAGCCGCGGCCCCACACGCATGCAGCAGCAGCAGCAGCAGTTTATGCCGAGTGTGCGCGCGGTGAGAGCTCCTCTCCATGCGCGAGACTCGGGGATTTGTATATGGTATTCGCCGGATATATTCCCGCAGCAGCGATTTATCGGCTCCGCGTCTCCTTCATTTTTCTCGATCAGCGGCGTGTCTTTCTCTACTCGTCCGCCGCCGCATCCGGCCACCACCGCTGCTCCAGCGGTAAATCAATAATTTCCCGCGCGAACCGAGAGAGCGGAAGCTCGCGGCCAAACATTCGTCTTACTTTTGCACCACCTCCTGCAAAGCCTCCCCTCTCTCTCTCTTCCTCTCTATATATACCAACGTCGCGGATTAAATTCTACTTATACGACCGCTTGATTTCTCGAATCTATGAATATAAATATCGCTGCACCGACGCCGGATGGAAAAGCTAACGTAAAATATCGTTCCTTCTTCGATTTTCCCCTATACATATATATATATATATAAGCTTTGCTTTTTCAACCTTTGACACATCTTTAATGTCATTGTAAAATTCTGGATTATCCTTTTCCTGTGAGCTCTCACTGCTACACGTCGCGGATTAATTTTAATTATAATCCTTCGCGTCGAATCCGCACTGCAGCACTGGCAAAAAAAGAAACAATAGCAACGGAAATGAATTCGCCCGACACACGAATTTCCATCAAATTCTACCAGTCATCGACTGCTGCACGACATCGCCGCGATAATCATCGCACCGCGCGAAACAGTGTCACGGCTATATATCGACGCTATATCGTACAAGGAGGGAGGATATTGCCCACCTTGAACCCTGCCACGCAGCGCCTGCAGAAGTGTGAATTTGCCGAAAAGATAACGGACCTAATACCGACCTCGAATTACACCAGATTATACAGCCCAAATGACTGCATGTTGATGTATATACACGTATAACACACACACAGGGTGAGAAAGAGACCTCGAGTCCTTAGGAGTCCCGCGTGCACGCGAGGGCACATGCAACAAGTGCAACGCTGTAGTAGTAGTTTTTTTTCTCTCTCTCCCTCTCTCTCATACTTTCTGTTCCTTCGCACGCGAAAGGATGCGATCAATTTCCAAGCCGTCTTGGCGTTTCCTCTTACATATACCTGCGCGCACACCTCGATTAGAGCTATAGGTACAGCGGCTGCCACGCGCCTTCCCTACTCCTATATATACATGCTCGCTGCCGCTACTTACAACCTAATTAAACGCGACGATATACTACGAGATATTGTTTTCCAGCCACGTGATAAGGTGCTTATTTTCTGCTTTATATCGTGTATAAGGATTATATTTATATGTACGTGACTTTCTGGACAAACGCGCCGCGGCTGCGGAATATTCGAATTGTTGCGGCTGGAGGAAAAAGATTATGTATATACGCGGTGTACTTTATGCCGCTGATTGCGCGCGGTTCTACACTTTGTGGCATTACCGCGGCGAGAAAATACTTTCTATCTGCGCGCGCGCGGCATTAAATTAGCGCGAATTATGCTGTATCAACGCTGATATCGCCATGACGTTTTATCGGTATACACATCCCCCCGTTGTAATGTTTTATCCCAGCGGCAAAAATATATAAAATATACCGGCTCTGCGATAATAAAAAAAAAGAGAGAAGAAAAAAGAAACCTTTATCTCGAAACGCGTTGTTACGTATGTAATATTATTAATTGGACCGCACTCGCGGATAAAACAATGTTATACGCGCGTGGGTGTGCACATGGCTTAAAGAAATTTCTTTTCTTTTTTTTTTTTGTCAACTCAGCGCGCGAATCACACACCATATATCCAAGCTTTTTTAATTTCCCGAGCCAGCAATTTTGCCTTTTGCACTCGAGTTGCGCGGTATATATAAGGATTAGTCTACCAACCCGCGAAGGTAGGCGAAACCAAAATAAAGCTTTTCTAGACTCTAGAGGATGGAAAAAAGTAAGCGGCGCCGATACAAAGTGTGTCGGCGGTGAGTGTGTCTGTCCTGTGTAGTTCATCTACTCTTTTTGTTTCGCCCACTTCTTACAGCGATCCTAAGTCGTAAGAATATCAGAGCTTTTATTTAATTGCACTCCCGCGCGGTTCTATATTTGTTTTATATATACTTATCATTCCAGCGAGACGGTCATCGGCAATTTTCCACGGCGGTATATATGAATATTTTATTCGTGCGGCCGAAGCGTCGCTCTGTTTTTTTTTTCTCTCTTTCGTTATCGGAATTGTTTATAGGATAATCGTACGTTCGCCGCTGATACCGGGAATGTGCGCGCGCATGATGGAATAGGCTTGTTTGTCCTCGATCACGCGAAAACGCACGTCGAGCATAATTATTCGCGTGTTCGTTTAGTTAAGGTATAGCTGCTGGCATTGATGCCAAAACTATGTGTGTGTGTGTGTTTTGAATACGTGAAAGAGATGTTTTATGACTGGAAGCCACTACTTGTCTATAATCTGTTAATCGTAAAATTCAAGTCATTTATATGTTTGTTATCTCTGCGTGTGTGTGTTTATCAGAAACAATTACAATTTGGATGATTTTGTATAAATGTAATGTTCACGTAGTGTCTCTCTTAAAAGGTAGTTTTACTATACAAGGTTCTTGTTATAGAAAGAGAGACCCAAATAAAGGCCACACTTCGCGAATATCACGAGTCACTGTTCCAACGCCAAACGGTAATTATTAACGCCCGACATCGCCAGCAAACATAAAAAAAAAGTTGAAAAAGTGTCAAATAGTATAGCGCGGTCTAATGGCAACAAAAAACCGCTAACATAGTGTAAATATTGTATAAGCACTCGTACGGCGACCGAAAAAAAGGGTGCGCGCATTACCAGCGCTCGTGTGAAAATTTAAATTGTTGAGTTGGTGAGCCTTCGTCATCGTCGACACGGCAGCAGCACATGTATATATATATGTAGGAGCGCGAAATCCGGGATTATATATACCTGAGCGCAAGCCGTGTCGTAATGAATGCATTAATATCGGAATCCCGCGTAATATCGCCTGTGCACAGCCTGCTAACGCTCGTCGACGGCGCATCATGCGCTCTCTCTCTCTCTCTCTTCATAATCTATGCATATATAAGCTTCGCGGATCGTCGACGACACTCCGAAACTCGCGGCCAAAATATCTTCGTAAGTTGGTTACGCGATCCCGAGTATATACATCGTCAAATGTATTGGCTGTGTGCGATCGCGCTACATTTTCACCATGTCTCGGTATTTTAATATATAAACTCTAGCCCCGAATATGGCAATTAATTACGGCAATTAATGGCGCGTAAAGCAACCGAAATCTTCGCTTACGCGCCCGTTGAAGTTAATTCGACATATATAGAGCCGTCCAAAGTTTTACGATTATTATTTAAATCGCGCAACGATATTAATGGACTCTCAAACTTTTCCGCACGTATACACCAGCTACGATAATTTGCCATCTGTGTGTACACATAGTCAAGGGGGCCAATTAAATTACACCCGCATTCCATGTGTTCTTCAACTGTGGTGTAAACACTTTCGCGCGCCTGCAGCGTCTGACCAAACCCAGACCTTTTCCACTCGCTCCAACAAAGCAGTCACGGGGCCGTATCGCTTGCTTTGAAAATAACATCACGTCTCGGTCTTTCTTCCTCCTCCTCTTCCTCCGGCCTCTCAAACGAATAATTCAAGCCGAGGTGAATCGGAAGGACAGACTGCAAAAGAGACACAAAGGCAGAGAATCCGCGCACGTGAAAGATTCATCTTAACTATCCGCTCGTATAAAGCTCGAAACACTATATAACCACTTGCCCGAATAGCTCATACTCTCGTCATAAACTCCCAAAAAAAAAGTGTCTATGGACCTGTCGAATAGGCGATTGATTGGCAAATGGAAGGAGGGTCGAGTCCGAATTCGCGCGATGTTTTAATTAAATCGAAAATTGAATACACGACGAATAGCGCCGGTGCGCATGTATGTATATACATATATGTATATAGTGCGAAAACTAGGTTGATTGCAGATTCTAAGATTAAACGGATGCACCTGACGTTCATCTCACTGTATGCCGTCGACGGCGTGCACAGTCGCAATATCTCTACTCTCTACTCTCTCTCTCTCTCTCTCTCTCTCTCTCTCTCGTAAATAACGTTATTGAACGTCGCGCGCAGGAGCAACAACAAGCGCGGTTTACGCGCGTCCGTAGTAAATTAATTAAGCGATAGCGGCGGCGACGGACGCGCGAGGCTCGCGCGTTTACAATCCCTGCGTGCGCGGAGATTCGCTCTTTATTTTCGCGCCTCTCTTTAATTAAACGAGAGATCAGACCGTCCGGCCAGGCTTGCGAGCTGCAGCGAACTTTTGTCTTTATTGCAAGCGTGCAGCACCTATACCGTGTTTTACATGCTCGGTAGTTCTCTTTCCTTTTTTTGGCCGTCGCGTGCGCTGCGTTAACGTTTTTCGCCTGGGTGGAGAGTACTTTTTTATCACGTATGGGGATAATGTTATACGCTGTTAATTCGGAGATTATATAATATTATCTTTCTTTGGATTCATAGTCGAGCGACGAAATCAAATTAGAAATTTATAGTTTTTGCATAACCCGATAGAAACGTTGTAATAGCGGGTGAAAGGGAAAAATTTCTCCATCTAAAACTATATAGATATATTTTATGTATACAAGAATAAGCAAAGTTCCATAAGTTGATGAAAAGTTCGCCTACTACACAGACCCTTTTGTGCGAGCGCTCAAATATTTAGCCTCGAGATAAAGGGAGTTAAAGTTCCTCCTCCCTTAATGAATGCAAATTTTACGGAAAAGTTCAAACAAAATTATTATATAACCCCCCCGCGTCGTAACGTTTTACCCAAGCCCTTACGTATACTTGCCATTCGATCGTTCACCAACACACACGAAGTCAAGTCTGAATAAATATTATTTTATCAAATCACATAAATTACATGCTAATTTTCCAGAAGCCGGCGCCGTAACCGCGACTCGCACGGGCCCCATTCCTTGCAATAACAATAATAATAAGAGAGAGAGAGAGACAGAGAGCGAGAGAGAAGTTACAAAATTCAGTGTATATAGGGATCTCCCGCGGGATATTAAAATTTCTCGATCCCAGGAGAACTGGAAGAGCTGCGAGACTTATATATATATACATAGCTATACGCATCACGCATAAAGCATTGAGAGTAGAGCCATCTTTAAGGCGGCACACGAGAAAAACATTTGTTTTCAAGAAAATGTTTACCGGAGATAATATGACCCGGGCATAAGTACACAATTTACTTCCCGAGTACAACCCGAGCCTTTAACTCTGTTATCGTCTTACCCCCCACTCAGTCCTCAAAAAAACACAAGCTTCGCAACTATACTGTCTCTCTTATATGTATACACCAAATCCACTGTACGCACGTGAGACAAGAGAACAACCTCTTAAATTATTTCCTCCTTTCTCTAAAGAAAAAAAAAACATACATTGTACGACTGCGTGCGCTTCGTGTTTAGCCATATAGCGAAGCAAAATGAAATTCATAATCCCAATCGTAAATCATCAGCTATACATATATATACACTTTAGTATTACAATGTCACGCTCGGTTTGTGCATTGTCCCATAAATCTCTCCTCTTAACGTTTTATACACGAAACGAGAAGTAGAAAAGAAGTAAAAAAAAGATTACCTATAACAATCGCATTATACATGTCTCTTTATACGATCCCTAAATACCGATATAACACGAAGGATACATATATATATATTCTTGAGAGTACAGACTCGTGTACATATATATATATATATATAGTGCGAGATGAATTAATCAAGCGAACCGGCGCTCGATGTAACTTAATTAAAGGGCGGCCCACGCTTCCAGACGCAATAAAGCGTGCATCGCTCGATTATACCCGCGCGCCCGCGTATAATCTCAACAGCCACCGCGGCGCAAGTATAACACTTGCCGTCTAGCTGTTTCTTGTAATCACTGCGCACCTACACACAACGGAATCCAATCCGGCACACTATATTGCATACACAGAAAAGGCGTCCGTGCGCGAGTTCGCAAACTGGTTGCCTCATCGATCCGCGCCACATAGACTCCGATATAATAAAACGAATCGGTATAGATCGCAGGTCGAAGGAAGCTGGCATACATGCATATAGGGGCGTTAATTCGCGGTGCGGAAGGAATCCCCGAGGTGTGCTGCCGAGTACTGCGCTGCAAATGCCCGGATACCCTGGCACCACTCGAAATACCTTTGTCGTTAATTAGGCTACGACGTCTGTATATATATATATATATATATATATACGTGTCTTTCTCTCTCTATCCCTCTCTGCAGTAACAGCTATACACTCCGATGTCGTTCCGCCGAAGCATTCCGCGGCATGTATATAGGACTGTAGTCGCGCGCGGCCGTGCGGGTGCATGCGTCTCTCTCTCTCTCTCCTGCGCATGCGGGTCTGCGGTATACGACGTGGAGCAGCAGCAGCAGCAGCAGCAGCAGCAGTAGTCTGAGAGATAAACAAGAGTATAAGCAAGAGAGAGAGAGAGGGAGGGACAGAGTGAAACCACCTCGGGGAGCCGGAGCAAACACGCTTACACCGCCGCCGTAGTAGTATAGCCATAACGTCGCTGCATATATAGCCTGCATGTATATCCCAGGATATTCGCACGGCCGCTGCCGCGTAGTTGGCATTTCGCTCTCTGCAGCCTCTCTCCCTCTCGTCTTGTCCCACAGCCACCGACGCCACAGTACTAAGAGTCGCTTCGAGCTACTAACGCTGCTGCTGCTGCTGCTGCTGATGCTGGGGATATGACGAGGCGTGACGATCGCTCCAGCTTCCACTTAGCCTCTGATGGAGGGGTTTTCTTAGTAGGGGCGGCTTTAGGAGCTGCTCTTACACTTTTTTATTGGATGATATAAGCTTGCGATGATGTACTTTTTCTTCGAGATAAAGTGCTCTCTTGGATTGATCTGATATTTATCGAATCAAGTCAAAATGATGATGCTATCGATAGACAAAGAATCATTCTCGTTAAAGATGGACGTTTACAATGAACGACGAGAAATCATTCGGACTCAATGTGCGTATTCGTGGTTGAAAATTATTTCCTTGGAAATAAAAAAAAACTTATTTATTCGCGAACCGGATATATCAAAATACATAAAACGCCAGCAATATAGATGTAACCGAGAGATTAATTACGTAAAGTAACCCAGCTCGCAAACGCTCGTATACATCGCGAAAAATTGCGAGTTCCGATGTTCTGTTTCGTGATTTTTTTTTTTTTTTTCCTGATCCATGCTCTTTTCGTCCAATGCTTGTGCGTCCGCTCTCCGGTAAATCGTGTATACACGTGTTACTATACCCGTGTTTTGTTTTTTACCCCATACTCGAGCTTATACACATACACACATACGCGCGATAACTCTCGAACGTCCCACCGACGTTATCGGGGACAAAAATTTATAGGGATATTTTTCCGTCATAGAAATTTATGCGATTAGATTTGCCGATGGATCCTCGCATCCGCACGCGGCCCCACTTTATTTACGCCGCGTGTATATACGATTTTTATACTCTGCGCGAGAACCGGCGCTCAACATTATGAAAATACCGCTAAATCGAAATATCAATTTTGAGCGCGCGTGACCCTATCTGCCCGATGTATTTGTGTGCATAGGAAAATAAGATGTTGAGAGATTGGTTTTATTTATTATGCTGTTGTTTTTGCGGAAAATTGGTGTATGCAATGTTGACAATCTTATCCTACTATTTTTCGTAGATTTGGAATAATATTTAAATAAAGGAATAAAATATATGTACTTACTTATCAATCAATTTCCTATTTGGCGAATCTTTATCTAATACTTATAGCTAAATTAATGTAAATGAAAATGTACTTCTTGGCATTGTTGCATCAGTAGAAAAATTCTAAATTCCTTTTTTTTTTTCTTTATTTCCGTTTACCGCATACTTAAACAAATACAAAAGGGAAAAAAAATGACAAGATTCGAAAAACAATAGCAGACATCAAAGCATTTTCAAAAAGTATATGCGGCGGCGCACTTGCGGCGAAAACCGCAACATCGGATCCCACGTCGTCGGATTATCAATGGTTTAATACCTAAGCGGTCGTGTCTGTGATTGCGGCCTGCCGCGGTTAACTTATACTCGGCCGAGCGGCGCAATGATCCGTCGATAATTATCGAGACTTAAGAGAGGGGGAGAATGAAGAGGAGAAGGAGGAGGAAGAGGAGGAGTTGTAGGAGAGTGGGAAGCTGGCAAGAGCGGATCGAGTGTAGGAAGTACATGCAACCGAGTAGTAGAGCAGACCCGACAGCCAAGAGAGAGCCTGACGCGAGATGTACACTGCTCTCTCTCTCTCTCTCTCTCTCTCTCTCTCTCTCGCTTGCACACGCGTGTAAATGTAGAGATAGAGAGAGAGAAGGATGCCAATCCAGGCGATTCGCCCGATGATGTTTGCAGACGCGTTCACCCGTCGCGCTAAATTAGATTGACGTATAGATTGGATATAGGTGCACTGTGTATGATTTAGTAAGGAGGGGAAATAGACTGAGGGAAAAAAATTTCTACGGCTTATGTCACTTTTGCGATGATTGATCCCATCGAATTTAATACATCGATTGGCGCATGTGAATAAGAGAGGAAATTAGAGGAAACTGCGATTTTATAACGCTTTATCAGATGCTCGTCGTGTTACACACATATACACAAATGAATTCCGGTGGACGTGGGAAACTCGAGAGATTTCGATTCTCCAGCGCTTCCACTATTCCGAAATTTGATCTCTTTATCTCTCTATCTCCACCTTCTTCTCTGTCTCGCTCTCTTTAATCCGATTACGAGTCCATTAGATAATTTAATCGCATAATTGACTCTCGAGCGCTATGTAGGAGCTCCGCACTGTACAATTGCAAGATCTCCGTGGAGTGCACGCACCCATTCTTAATCTTTGGAAATAATACTTTTGTAATACACACAGAGGAGACGCAATGCTCCGGTGAAAACTTTTTTCCGCCACGCATAAATTATCCCGCTGGTAATTCTCACTCGTATAGCACCCACACACACATCGACAGTATAATTGCACTAGACGCAAAAAGCATTTCGCTGTTTGATTCTCGCGCGCGGCGATAAATCGCCTGCAGGGCTGCTGGCAAATTAAAATCTCTCTCTCTCTCTCTCTCTCTATAGATGATCCTCGATTTAATCAGTTTCCCTGCTTATCCGCGCATACACACACACACACACACACACACACACACGGTAAAATTAGTTTGGCGCCGTTGGTGCGTTAAAGCTTTCGCTCTTCCACATCCCGAATTATACCTCCATGCGCCCTATATAATTAACATTTACACCGCGCGAATATTCTGCGCATTCCCATAATCCCGTTAGAATTAAACACACACGGATCCATATATGGCGCGTGTAACGAGTCGTTAATCGAGCTCCAGCTGCTGGAAAAACACGTATACACATGTATATACAAGGTTATGTACGTTAGGTATATATAACGAAACGAAGAAACTTTACACCCTTTGGTTCGCGAAAGAGCTTAATGAAAATGTATGCCGTGTCGTCGCGTAGACGCATTTTCCTCCGCCGCTCCCGCGCGATATATAATATGACAAGCTCGCCGTACGGGACTAGGAAATGTGTCTGTGTGTATATATATATGTATGTATACATCCGCCTCGTCGTTGCAGAGAGACGCGACATTTCGCAAAACACACATACCCTTTCTAATGTGCACTTCAACGGCTTCTCACATTTATAAAAACATCTCCTTTGCCCGGGGCCGCGCGCTACATTACGAGGACTTCTGATGTTTAACGCCGAGCGAATCGAGTTACGCGAATTATATACACTGTTATCAAGGGAATAAAACATGTTTTTTATACATTTCGCGCTAGAGAAAAATGTGTGTGTCTTCTTTATTCTTTCTTTAAAAAAAATTATACATCTGTTTGAAAATGCGCGTCGGTGCATTAATGAGCTAAACTTTTAATTATGAAACGCTAAAAAACAAAACTAGCGATTTTAATATATAATACATATTATATTATACGGATACACGTGTATACGGTCTAAAATGTATTTGGGTGTGCGGCAAAATGCGGTAATTAAAAAAGTTCTTTTTTCTCGCTCAAAGGGCGCGCGTGTGTGTGTGGAGTTTCAGAGTCGTGCGTTTGCATAAAAAGGAGCAGCAGTAGCAGCAGTAGCGGGTCAAGTAGGTTTTTCGGGAGGGGTGTATTATACACTATGTACAAACCTCGATTGTTTACGAGCTCATATAATGCCCGGTCCTGCAGCGCATGCCGCTGGTATAGCACAGCGCGGAAAGTGATGCAGGGGCTCTCTGTTATCTTTTGATAAGTTTAACGGATTGTGTGATTTAGGGAAAGAACCGCGATCGAAAGCTCATTGGGTCGCGAAACAAACCTTTATTGTTTGTATCGTCGTCGTGCATATATACACGGGCCATTTATATTACAATAGTTTTCTTTTGTGCAACAGTCCGCGATCGGCCACGCGAGTTTTAAAAGCTTCGCGTATACTGCATCAATACACAACGAGAGACCTCCGGCCAATCAGTCGGAAACTTTTTCCATTGAATTTTCCTTTTTTTTTTTTGTTTTTATTCTGCTTGTTTTCCCCCACGCTCGCTTCGTATAATATACAAAATGTAACGAAATGTGTATTGTTAAGAGTCATTTTCAACGATACATAAAGGAAGTGGCCGCGCCGTCAAAGCAGATAACGTTACAATATTGAAAAATATATATATATATATATAGAAAAGTAGAGAGAGAGTGAAAAGTTCGCCAGTAGCAGCTGAGAGAGAGTACAATATACTTGTCTCTTTTCTATACCCCCGCGTCGCTGTGCATTACGCTCCCTGCCGTGTACCGTATCACACAAGGCTTTTCGAGGCTTTTATAGGGTTTGCTGGCTACCGTCGCCGTCCGACGTCGCCCTATATATAGGAAGAATGCGGCCGACCCGTGGCGCGCCTTTTTTTACCAAAGACTTGGGGAAAATGTTTAAAGTGCATCCCGTATAGTGCCGTTCTCTGTTGAGCAAACACAATGTTTTCCGACATTCGATTCTTGCCCTTCTTTTCTTTTTCCGTTCAACGAATAAAAATAAATAATTATTATCTTTTCATATAATAGACAAGTGCTTATTCGTGCAGGTTTATAATATAAATGTAGACTATACTGGGAAAATATTTACTTTGATCACTTTCCATCGACCTCAAACGAAAT
Source organism: Megastigmus stigmatizans (assembly GCA_900490015.1). Classification (NCBI taxonomy): domain Eukaryota; kingdom Metazoa; phylum Arthropoda; class Insecta; order Hymenoptera; family Megastigmidae; genus Megastigmus; species Megastigmus stigmatizans. The sequence goes on from UELV01070588.1 coordinate 12,904, forward strand.
TAATTAACATTTTATGTGTATATCGAATATTAATTCGCCTCAGTCCAATATATCCACACTTCATCGGCAACCAATAAATATTAGCAAATAAATGGCCGATAACGATAACCGTTCATTCGGCATATTCTAAAAACGAAAAATTCTCTCTCATCGCGGAAAAGGAAAAAAAAGAGGTCTCGCGGAAAACAATTATCGAAGGAAAAGCGTTTAGATGTACATATATATAAGTGTATCCAAGAGAGCCTCGAGCCTATACGGCGCAACACGACGCTGGAAGGAAAAAAGGTTATCGTCTCTTAGCCCCATCCCCTTGATGGCAGATCGAGACGTAAGAATAGCGAGAACGAGAGAGCGTAAAAAAAGGCAAACTCGCGCGAAATTTCCGATACTTCGGTTCGTTGGCCGTGTGTAAGGTCTCTGCGTGTGTGTGTGTGTGTGTGTGCGAAAAGCGAGGCATCCGAGCGCAAAATAAATATGTCATCGGCATCATACATGTTAATGTTTTGCCTTGTTGCCAAAGTGTAGAACCACCAGACGTGGGATCGACGTGTGATAGTTGAGACATTGCTCGTCTTGTGATCCTCGCACGATCCTTCATTTTTTTTTAATTTTGGCAATTCTTATAATATACCTTGACTGTGCGCGCGACACGAGATAAAAAGTAAAAAAAACGCTTAGCAATTGCGTCACAGAACCATGAAAAAAACAAGGAAATTCAATTTTTACCAAGCAAACATAGAAAATCCCAAGAGTAATTCATCGCGGAATATGCCATCGGCCACGACTATACGAAACGTGCCAATCGTGCGCCTTTCTCCATCGATAACAATTTATAATTTGCTGCCGCCGTAGCTGTCCAATAAGATGCATTCGATTGTTCTCTACTCACACCCCGGGAATCCCCATCGCGCGGGGGAAAAGAAACTTTCGAAGCCCCGTCGAATATACGCAAGTTTCATCTTAACAAGAGGAATAAATCTCGGCTTCGATTTACCGTATACCTGCAACAGCAGCAGCAGTAACAACTCTCCCACGCTATTTGTAAACTCTCTCTCTGCTCTGTGCACTTAACTTAATTTGCTGAGCGTGATACAGTTTATATATATATAATTGGAATGGAAATTCATTCGTCTGCTACTCGCGTATAGTCCATTTTGTATACTTTACCTATACATTAGCAACAAAATAAAAAAAGAAACGAGAGCCGCTGCTAGAGAAAGATTCATAACTTGGAGATATCGCTATATGTATAGGCGCGATACGTATATATGTAAAAAACGTCTCGCAATGCATTAATCAGTAATATATTTTCCGCTCTTAATTAAAAGCTTCGCTCGGCAATAGCTCGGAGGGGTTAGCCTTCCACCGACTTGGCAGCAGTGACAAGACAGACAAAGAAAGTAAATCTTGTTTAAGCGAGTCTCTTTCATTAAGGATCAGCGCTTGCTTGCGTATACATATATATAGGCCCGCAGGCGTCGAAGCTTTTGCGCGACAACTCCAGGCCGTTGCCGCGAGGGAGAAAACGACGAGGTCAAGGAATATTGCTTTTTACGATGGCCTTGTGTAACGGTGAAACGAATAAACGAAAACGCAGCGTTTTTTCATGGTTCGCGCCGCCCGCGTCAAGTGCATTACGACGCGCGCGGATAAATAAATAAGGTGTGGAGGAATCAGTCTCGACGCGCGACTCTTTGGGTCTCGAAGGAAATCTCACGGAAATTGCAATCGCGATTGAAAGGACGAGAGAGAAAAGCTGCGGGCCGGAGTAAATACACGCCGGGACGTAAGAGGAGAGAGAGAAACAAGAAGGCGAATGGTGAATGTAGTAAGAAAATAGCCCGCGGGAGAGCGAGTGCGAGGAGAAGAAAGGTTACACGCTGCTGCCGCGAGGAGGACGACAAAAAACAACGACGACGACGTATATGGTCAACTCCGTGACGCGTACGGAGCGTCTTTCTTCTTTCTTTCTTTTTTTATTAAAAATTCAATTCACCATTCGTGGATCTTGCTTACTTGACCTTAATTTCGTTGTTTGCTTTAACCCGAAGGCCCTTTTTCCAGTACTCGCAATCCGAAATATTAAGATGCCCGAATCGCTTTTCATTTTTTGTTCTTGTAAAAAATTTCAATGTACCACCAGCCGAGATTTATTACGCTTGAGTGGAAGGGACCTTGCTGGAAGGATTGAATCGTACGCGCAAGCCACTCTCCCCTTTGATTTCCTGCGGGAAATAGAAAAAAAGAAACAATAGAAAATCACGCGTCAAACCCCAACGTATTTTTATCCTTTTGATTTCAAAACAAATCGCAAAAGTAAATTCTGACAAAGACGCCTGGGTGGATGGGAAAGATTCGCGATCGCCGATAGTTATTACCGCGTTTTTCCAGCCGGTACGGAATCACCCGCATATATAGAATATAACCTGGAGCTGAGAATAGCCTTATTAAGTAAGAAAGTAATTGTTTCAGTCCGGTTTGGCGCGCAAAAGAAAGTGGCGGACGGCGATAAAAATGAAATAGAGAAAAAGCATAGTGGTGCTATAGATCAAATCAGGGGAAATTCTCTTAAAGGCGAGAACCGAGTGCCGAGAGAGATAGAGAAGTTGTATAACGACAGAGACAGTAAGAGGTGGCTGCGAGAAAAAAAAACTCTCGGGGTGTGCGAGGGAGAGCAAGAAAAGCGCCTTGCGCAGAAGCGCGGACTGTAACGATACGTAATTTGTTGAGTTTTCTCTCCGGGGCGCGCGAAGCTTTTAAACTTTTTCTCGCACGGCGCCCTCGACACTTTCTTGTCCCGCAACCCGACCTATTCGTCTTGTTAATCGGAGACCTCGCCTGCAGCGCTTTAAATTTCCATATCTATTATGTATATATATACCATCCGGTCGGTCAGTTATTCTCGTGTAACCGAAGGAGAAAGCACTTGGACTTGTTTTTGCGGGTAGCGGGACGAGCGAGGCAGCAGAAACAATTAATGGCGCTCTTGAATGAGTTTCGCTAATGCTCCTCTGGACCGAGCGCGCCATTTGCTCGCTTAAAGAATGAGCGTAAGAGCTGCTACTCGAGTCTGCGCTAGGATGCCGTTCTTGTATATACGCGGTGAATTGTTTCGGTCGGAATTCTTTGGATCTTCCACGGGGCTTTATTGCTTTATTTCATAGTAGCGCTTGAGCTTACGTTTTTGATCGGCTATTTCATGATTCTGCCATGATTGTTTCACCCATCGAATGAAAAATATCATTGCGATGGGAAAATGATTGAAAAGTCAAACAATACTTATCGTACTTTATTTATTACGAAAACAGGATAATATCAATAGTACAAAGAAAAATTAGCCAGTAGCACAAACTTCACCCATGGCCAAAGTGCATTTCTCTGTAAATATAACGCAACGGATAATAATTGAAAGTGCACGGGCAGGCCAACGGCGATTAAAAAGCCTTGCGGACCAAAAAAAAAGTAGAAAAAAGAGAAAGAAAAGAAAAAAACAATCAGCGAGTCGCCTCACAACCGCGGAGATAAAGAGTTCATAAATCACGATGAAAAGCTCCGGCCGGAAAGACGTACGTGTGAAGAATTCGTAGCATATAGCTGCAGAGGGCACCGAGAAGGTGGGGCTTAATACCCGATAAGGCGCACCCATTAAAAAGGTCCACCTAAATCGTGCTCGTTATTAAAAGCCGCCCCACCCGCGCACCCCATATCGTCTGCTCCGCGCAGGAAAATTAAAAGGCCGGATTATAAATTACACTCTCTCTCTCTCTCACTCTTGCGGGACCTTCCGAACTTATACACACACCCATCCTAAGACGCTGTTGCACACCAAAATTTACAGTTGCATCGGAGATGAAGCTGCGCTCGCACACACACACGGAGACACGTAGAGGAATCCGGATAATTATACCTAGAGTTGTGTGTGTGTTGTTGTTGGTGGTGCTGAACGTAAAACTCGACGCGAGTGGCGCCAAGTTAGCTCCGACGCGCGAATAGAGTTTTCCCTGTTAATTAAATGCCGCGGCTCGTAATCGGGACAAAAGGAGAGAGAGAGAGACTGCTGCCACTACTGCCACACTGCCAAGCGGTCAATTTCCCTTGGGAGTCTCTCTTCGACACCCACTCCGTCTACGTCTAGCACCACTACCACTATACCCGTACCAGAAGCAGCACCAATGCTCCATGAAGGATGAAAAGTGTCACTGTCATTAGAAGCTGTGTGCGCACCAGCTCGATGAAAATGTTCTCTCCTGTGCACTCCCTCGCTCCGGTGTCCCTGGGTAATTTCTTGCAGCTGTGTGCCTATGTGTGTGCGTGTGTGTGTGCAGATGTGGGACTGCACAGACGCTTTAAAGCTGTTATACGACCGGGTCAGTTCTTTATATATAATTATGCCGGGCAAGGGGAGGGGGCTACAAAACTCCGTTACGATCTCTTATTTTAATTAACTTTCGGGGGGACTTTTATTGTTAATGCTGCTGCTGCTGCTGCTGCTGCTGTTCCTGCTGCACACCGCGTACGTCGTTCGCTCGGATTTATTCCCCAAGAAGAACATTACGTAATCGCGGCCCGCTTTATATCGTTATCTTACAACGCTGGGTTGCTCGCATTTTAGCAAAACACGCCCGCCAATCATAACGATATTACACACTTTAAACTCGCTGAATCCGTGTACTGAATCCCCGGATTATATACTGTACGCGCAACCGCCGTCGCTTATAACCCGCGAGTTTAAAAATATCGCCCGTACCTCTATAATGGTAATAGTTTGCACACCGCGATCGTATAACCGCGTGCAATTTTAACGATAATGCGTATATATGTGTACGCCTATACCCAAATATTCAATATCTCTATATATATATATCCAGATCGGAAAACACTCGCAGACTTCGCTCCCCCACCGCTATGCGATATACACAAATGTATATATGTGTATATATTAACGCTTTGCTAACGGCCTCAATAATTCCCTATGCGAGCTTAAAAGCATCGATGGATCATCCTCGCGCGATTGCCGCGTTCGAATAGCAGTGAAACCGGCAGCCTTTAATGAACAGGCCCCTGCTCCTCGAACCATGCATATATTTATTGCAAACAATTAAAATTACGTTGCGCGCGTAGCAAACCGCGTGCTCGTGTGTCGACTGCGCGAACCCCTCCGGTGCGTATAATAATCCATCAGCGGACGCATTAATTTCCTATATATAAGTATATATCCAGGCATACATTTGGCATACACGTCGTATATCGCGACCTCGATTAAACGTCGACGCGATCCCGCTGCCCAAACGCGTCGAGTTCGGGTAAATGTGTAAAATGCACCAATTAGGGAGACATATAGGTAAAGCATTCCGGGCGTGGCGATGTATAAAAAAATAATAAATTTCTACACTTAGAATCGATAAATAATTTATTTCCGCTGGCGGCGTAAAAACGGGAATGGCGGCCTCCCGCTTCTGCACCAGCTCGCCGAGTCACAAGTTTTTGAGCGCTGTACTTAAATGGTACAGCGTAGTGAGCAAGCGAGAGAGAGCAGGGACTGGATGGCGTAAAAACACTATTAAAACTTAGGTTAATAAATATGGAAATGGCGAGATAAAAAAAAAAGTTTCTTTTGTGGCGCATAAACAGTGTCGGGCGCGTGCTCTGCTTTGTAAGACGAGAGAGAGAGAGAGAGAGAGAGAGAAGCGCTCAGCTCTCCTCCTCCTCAATTCCACGATGTAAATGAGAAAGAGAGAGTCAGTCATCTTAGTAGCGATCCGGTGCTCTTTGAATCGTAATAACATAAACGAGACTCAATGGGCGACAATCAGCTACACGCCGACAGAGAGAGAGACGTCCTCTTTTATACACTACGGATCGTTTCTCGACTACTACCTACCTGCACATCCACCCAGCGCCTCACCGAAAGACATTTATCTTTGTCCATAATTTCTGTCTGTCGTTGCGCTGCTGCAGCTGCACATCCTACCTACCGTAAATCGAGGCCGTACTTACTAACTTTCTTTTGAGCAACGGGCAGATAGAAGTGCCAGCACTTTAAATTGAACTACTTTACTTCTACCTCGTTCTTTTTTCTGTTTTTTTACATCGCTGCACTGTGCGTGACGTCTACGATGCGTCGTATACGCAGGCGCGGCTTAAACGGGAATAATTTCTTTGGCTGCACACTCGACGATTGGATAAACCCTCCGTGTATATATAAGGCGGACTCTGAAGTTGCGCAATTAAAAATTAATGCTCGAGTCGACGGTGGAGATTACGGAGATTACGCGTTCCTCCTGCAAGACTGACTTTAGCCTCGACTGTTGGCTGAATAATTGTTGCAGTTTTGCGGCTGATGCTGCTGCTACTCCAACGGTCTTATGTATAACGAACGTTTTGTTTTATTCGTAAGTTTTTGGGAAACGAGGGGGGCATTAATTTGCGCATCTCGCGCTCAAATATTTGTACCTACCGAAATTTCGCTAATGAAGCCTACTTTATAAGGAATTGTGGCCAAATTGAATTTCTTCGTTTCTTTCGTACAATGCTCAAATATTATCGTGCTGCGAGTCGCGGAGATAAGGCTTGCATTTTAATGCAGATATATTACCGATGGTAAAACTCGAATTTCATTCATTACGATTTTAAAGACTCAATTTCAAACTCGACTTGATTTAATGAATTCTCGCAATTCAATTCATATAAAATGTTCCCATCCCCGAATCCTATTCAATGTCGTTTCTTGACGTCTCTGACCAATTATCTTAATTGGTTATTAAATGTTTGAATTCTTCAATGGTACTAATTCTCTCTACTAATGTTCACCTGTCAATCTATTATTTCTATATTTCTACCTGCAACATAAATGTGAATATTTAATAATATCAATTGGATCGGCTGTTCGTTTAAACAAATCGGTTATTTTCGGTACAAGCGTATCCACTGGTGTCATCCACTTTGGAAACAATCAAGATTCAATCAGCGCTGCAACAACGCAAAAAGGAAAACGAAAGAAATTTATTCCATCTAAGGGTAATATCACGGGGATACCAACGCGGAAAACTACAAATTTGAAACGAAGACATCGAGTTAGGCCCGGCACGGTATTTCGCCGAGGGGCCAAGAACGACTAAACGACCGCTTTCTTTTCCGGCTATATATACTGAGTCAAGCGAGCAGTGCCCCCCGTATCTTCAACCCATCCTCGCAGCAGCGCCACCACCAGACGCGCGTGTGTCTTCTCTCTTTTTAACTTCCTCCTCCTCCTCTGCTCCTCTTCTTTTTCGTCTTGAACGCGCTGCCGCAACAAATTGCCTCGTTTCTCAGCAGCTCGGCTGCGAGCGTGCAGCTGCTGCTGCTGCTGCTTCACTCTTTCTCTCTCCTCCACGTCTCGAGGAAAAATAATCAGGTTACGTGGAAATGCCGCACCTGCGCTCGCTCCAGCCGTCCAACTTTTTTGACTCCCTCTCTCTCTCTCTCTCTCTCTCTCTCGCGCAATGAACTTAGGAATAACGCCCATCAAGAGATAATTGTAGAGCCACGCGAATGGCAGGCTCTTTCATACTTTTCGCCATGAGAGATTTCGCAAAACAAATCGGTATTTCTAATTCGCAGCTCCGGCCGTTTTATTCTTTTAATTAGAGTAAGGAGATGGGGGGTGGTTGGGCCCTCCTGTTACATAAGATATTAAGGGGCTGGTTGTGCGAGCGCGAGGCTAAAGGCCAGAGAGCAGAGAGCAGCCAGAGATTAGAATCCGCGCCATAAATCAATGACGTCGGTGCGGGAGAGAACCATTACGAGGCTGGAAATCGAATGGTCCCAGTTGGCGCCGCGCGTTAATTACAAAGACAGATGAAACGAAGGGACGAGGAGGAGGCGGAGGAGCATGGAAACGAGCATTCGCGCGCCTAACATCGCAGACCCTCTCCTTATATATATCCCGAATCTCTCTGTCTCTATCCACCCTTTCCCCAATCTCTCAAAGTTCGCATAGTTTCCACCTTGCTCCGCGCGCGGAGGATTCAAGAAAGCTATTAATCAAAGCTCGCCAAAGCCATAAACTTACTCCTTTTCTTGACTTTGTCAGTTTGCCTGGAAGTGAGAGAGAGAGAGAGTGGCTTTCCGCGTGTGCTCGCTACGATCGCTTTGTAAACGCCTAAGCTGACATGATTACTTTTAATCTACCGATTGTTCGCCCAGAGGATGCCGGTGTCACTGCGAATTAACCGCGTCACGTTATTATTATCCGGGAAAGAGGGATTTTCTCGAGGAAGTTCATTAGATTGAATGGGTTTTGAACGTTAGAAAATGTTACTAACCAAGTTATAGCCAGGCGATAGTCTTTGGACAACCAAATTAATTAGTTCGTCTTACCCAAGTGATATAATTGATTTGGCTTTATTTGCCTTGGGCAAGTTTTTCTTTGGTTTAAACTATATCATACTCAGGTCTTGGTTAAGGTATAACCTTAGCCAGTTAAATTAGTTGTCCCAACGAAATATTTTTTGTACCTAATTGATAAATGTACCAAAGATGTATGATATTTTCAATTATATAAACTGCAACTTTATTCCGGTAGAAAAATGGCCATTTCAAAGTTCTAGGTCGATCCAATTTTTACCCAGTATAGTAACGCTGAAAAATGGTCAGATTTCGAGTAAACAACAATCACACTTATTCAATAACAGCAGTCGCTATATACTCGAAATTGTAACTTATCACCGTCTAGATCCTGCAGTCTTGCTTCATCCGCGCACTAATGAATCCTCGCAGGTCATATAAGTAAAGAATCACCTCCCAAATGGACACAAATAGTCAGCGGTCACAATTTTCTTTTATCGCTATCAATAGCAGCGTGCAAAGGTGTATATATATATATGTGTGTGTGTGTGTGCAACGAGTAATTATAACCAAGGATTTTTCTCTGTTGTTGCAGTGTAACGCGGCGGTCGGCGTCAAGGCCTTCTTCGACATGATGCACAGCGGTCCGCACAAGGTGATGCTCTTCGGGGCTGCCTGCACGCAAGTCACGGATCCCATCGCCAAAGCCTCCAAACACTGGCGTCTTACGCAGGTACGTCTATACGTATATCCATCCGTTCCCCGATTATTAAGCCCTCTGTGTCCGACCGATTATATCCACCATACGTCCGTGAGCCCCATCCATACGCGTTATTGCGACGTATAACGAAGATGATCAGGAATAATGCGAGTACGCTAATCAATGTCCGTCCGAATTCATCTCTCTTCCTCTCCCTATCTCTTGCTTTCCTTCTTCATTTTCCCTTGTGTACACACGTGCGCCGACGCGTTTGGCGTATAAATAAAAACGCCTTCTCGTGCTCGTACCTCGTTAAAACCTCACACACCTCGCGCGTATCGCGTTATTGATTTACCTATACCCCAGGCTCTTGCTCACGACTTTTTGCTCTCCCTTTCCCTATTTTTATATACAAAGCGCACTATTATTTTTTTTTTCGCCGGTCGTACGCGGATATACATTATTTATCAGTTCCTCCGCGTTTGTGTGTGTGTCGTTTATGTTTATCGCGCGCAATTTTGCCGCGGTCTTTTCCCTCATCGAATTGGCAGGCCGGAAGGGATTCCGGTGATTTTACAAATATAGGGCCGCCGCACAAATATGCCAACAATTAGGACCGACGGCCTGTGTAACGCATTAATTTTCGTCAGCATGCACCCCTGCCTCCCGTAAATAAATAATGATCGCGAAATCAAGCGCTGTATACGCCGCGTGTCAGCTGAGCTCTGAATAAATGTTTGGTTAGAATCTGATACGACAGTGGGTACTTTGCGGAAATGATCATTTTCATTGGCAAACACGTTTCGCAAAGTGAATAAAAACGTATTGCTTTTAGACTAGAAATATGACGAGTTTTTCTGCAAAAACATTCAGAAGGGAAGGTCCAGTTTTTCATTATAAACACGTAAGATTTTTGCAGCTAATGCTTTGTTTTTACATCAAGGGTCCTGGAGGATTATAACTATATACCGCGTGACACACTTAGCACGCACCACTTTTGAATTAAGTTTATTCGTAACTGGATAGAAAAATAAAAGTGCAGCAGGTCTCATTCGATGTTAAGTTGTAATAAGAATTCAATGGTATAGCCAGAATTAATGTAAAATTTTTGGTTCAAAGGATAAAAAATTTATTTTCCGAAAAAAATTTTTTTAGCCAATATTTCTGCCATATTCTTGTAGACGGGATAGAAATAAGTCGAAATAGTCGTTTTTGGTTAACGATAATATTTTTATCCTTTCGTAAATTTATTAAAATATTAGAAATAATTATTATTCATCGTCGTTGCCGAAATTATGGGTCTAAAATGACGGTTCCAGTTGGATTCGTCGTCGTCACGTTACCGAGCGGCGATCGGAGTGCGGCAACTTCACTCCGGTCTCCGATGATCTCGGAAAAGTGTTTTTAAGGGGAAGCCGTACTAAGAAATGCGACCTACCTTACCGGTATTCTAATTATGCAATTTATGTTTGAAGTGATTATCATAAACACTTCATAATTTGGGAAATGATAGGAAATGAATTATATTTTGTGCTCCTGGTCTTCGTGTATCAAAATTCTACAATAAAATAAAAAAACATTCTCACGGCTACTAGTGAAATTGTAAGGTTAGGTGACATTTTGCTTATATCGTAACAATTTATATGCATATCTCTAAGAAACACTACAAGGACAACCGTATTACTAAATAGAATATTCTAAAACATTAAAAAGTACAATTGAACCCACAACAACATTTTTATTTGAGAAATAGGAATCGCAATTGGATTCTGCACAGGTCCAATCCCGGTCTATAATCCCGGGACGAAACGCATCCTTTCCTTTTCCATTAGAGAGATCAGTATCTCTAAATATCTTCCTGCAGAGTTCATATATGGGGACTGAGTGCCTTAGGTTGTCATATAGACAGAAGCTTAGCTGTACACAGATGTATGTATGTATGAATGTATGTATTTCAGAAAGTATGCGTAAAAGTATGGAAAAAGGTATGGTAGAAAGTATGCGTAAAAGTATGGAAAAAGGTATGGCAGGAAGTATGCGTAAAAGTATGGACAAAAACAAATATAGGCATGTGGAGGATCGAAATCTAAGTGATGTGTCATTTTAGACCCGTAATTTCGGCAACGACGATGAATAATAAATATTTCTAATATTTATTACGAAAGGATAAAAATATTATCGCTAACCAAAAACGACTATTTCGACTTATTTCTATCCCGTCTACAAGAATATGACAGAAATATTGGCTAAAAATTTTTTTTTCTGAAAATAAATTTTTTATCTTTTCAACCAAAAATTTTACATTAATTCTGGCTATACCATTGAATTCTTATTACAACTTAACATCGAATGAGACCTGCTGCACTTTTATTTTTCTATATCCAGTTACGAATAAACTTAATTCAAAAGTGGTGCATGCTAAGTGTGTCACGCGGTATATATGTGTTGATTACGTATTTTATAGTCGGTATTTCAAATTTTCAACAATGAGCAAAAATATTCCCCTACAAAAGTCCGCAATTTTCTTCGTCGAACGGCAAAACGAGTGTGTATCCATCCCAGCAGTCGTTGGGAAAATTTAGAGAACGCGATAAAGCTTCATAAATGAACACGCCGCAGAATGGCCTAGACGGCGCGAGATCAGCGTCGCAAGATAAAAGCTACGCGCGCCTGTAACTGACAGACAATTGGAGAGAAAGAGAGAGAGAGAGAGACGAACACACTGGCCGATATCGGCAGGATCCCTCGCGCAACCCACCACCGGCCAGAAAGAAAAGACGGAAGTATCGGCAACTAGGCAATTCAGGCTTCTAGGGGCATCGGTCGATTGGCTGCTGCTGCTGCTGCTACTACTACTGGCGGTGGTGGTCGAGAGATAAGAAGACGGCGGCAGCAGTAGCGGCGTCAGGGAATGTTATCGGCGATAACGCGGCTCAAACGTCGACGCGCAAAGCGGCCCTTCGAATGGCCGGGCATAAAACTCGGTGAAACGCATTGTGCACCGAGGGCTCCTGACCGATGTTCCTGATGAGAGAGAGAGAGAGAGAGAGAGAGGGGCAAACTTTATGTAACGCAGTAGTCGTGATTCTTGCTCTGACAAACTCACTTGGACAGGCGCACAAATTTTATCGTCAAGACGAGCGGTCGGAGCTAATTTTAAATTTTTCGACTGCAATTTAGTGCGGGAGAGACTGGAAAGAAAAAGGGTTGGAGCGTCATGCGTATGTATACGCGAATCGTGTTAATGGGTATGCTAATTCCGCGTATAATTGTATTTGCATACGGTATATATACCCGTCGCGCGCTCGGCTGAACAAATTTCACCTAAAAATAATACAGACAGGAGAGCGAGCACCGAGTGAGTATAGCAGAGCGTCGCGCGCGCAAACTTTATGTTAATTTGATACAGGGATAAATGCTATATATATATATATATATATTTGCTTCATCGGGCGCGCAAAAGAATTAGCATTATTCGTTCACGCTTGAACTTCCCAAATTTCGCCTCGCTTAGCATCATACCTCGACCAAACAAAAAGAATAACAAAAAGAAGAGCTGGAATTCTTCGACGGAAGAAAATTTTATCAGAAAATATATATACACGTATTACGTCTATTGTACCTAAAGGTCCGAGATAAGCGCTTTCAATTACAATAATTCCAAGAAGGAGCCTCTCGTCGAGAATTATTATGCAGCTGCTGGTCGGCGACCGGGACGCCGCGACAAAAGCTATTTTCCAAATGCAAGCTGCTCAGCAAAAGAGGAGAAGCGAAAAAATTATCCGACAACAAGAGAGAGGGAAGAGGGGTAGTCGGTATAAGGGCATTATCACCGCTTCTCTCTCGCACTTTCGCGCAATTAAACAGTTGATACGAGGTTCAGAGGCGCGATGCGACGCTCCGCAGCTCGAGCAAACTGCCCCCTCACATCGCATTTACATATAGATGGAGAATAAACACTGTAGTCCTCGGGTGTGTTGGGTGTCGAGTCGAGGCTCAGCACCAGAAGCAGCAACGGTAGCCTCGTTTCTGCAAGGAGACTATAAATAATTTGCAGACCGGGGTCGATTTGCTCGTCAGCGGAAAGTTCATCGGCGTTAAGCGCGCGAGCGCGGGCGCACAAGAGGCCAAGCTTGCCGTAATGAAAAATTTGCTTATACATCTCTCCTCTCTCTACCGTCGCCACCACCAACACCGCAACCGACGTCGCCGCTGCCGCCGCCGGTGCCGTCGTGAGCAGAAATAGCTTATTACTTTATGAATATACACGCGCAACTAGTCTTTTTCGTTATCGTAAATAAATTATTAATTCGAGCTGCACTGCGACGCTGCTTCTTTAATTATAACCGGGACAAAGAACTCGAGAGGGATGAATGGGGGTTGACGGACGGAGCCCAGTCTGGTGCATCTCTTTAATTAAAAAGCACCGCGATGCTGCTGCTTGAATTTTTCAAGCGGCCGGGAGTTGCGCAAAGTGGTTGTTGCCGAGCGAATTATGGATAGCGCCCACGTGTATATATGCGGTGAATTTGGTGCAGCTCTGATTTGACGAAGTCTCCGATTGAGTTTTACGTTGTAACGGCCGATAAGCTATATGTAAGGCAGTTTAAATATCGGTGATCGATAAAGTGAAAAGCTGTCGGACGATATTGACAAAGGATGCTTTGTGAAAGTCAGTCAAGTCGAGTGCGAAAGACTTTTGAATGTCTGATCGCGAGGAGAGGAGTCACTTTTTGCACCGAAATTTTTTCATCAAAGGTAGAGCTCGAGCGTAAAGCACGATATCCGGAATTTCCGTTGTATATAAATTTCAAGGGAAATACCGAGAGTGTATATTTTATCCTCGGAAGACTTTAAAGGGGAGGGGGCGGGAAAAAATGTGAATGAACGAGGTGGATCGTTAACATTGCCGTACATGGGGCGAGTAGAGGCACAAAGATGCAGCCCTGCAGCCGTCTTTTCATCCACGCGGTCAACGGCTTCCTTGGCACGCGGCACCGAATCGAGCCGACTCATCCTACACGAGTAAAGGCTGCAATCGCCAGAGGATGGTGGGGCCGAGGAATCCAGTGCGTCATCTTCTCCTCCTAACGCAAAAGATCCCGAGCTATTGGTCGTTAGAAGATGACGGAGTGCTGCACACCGAGCGAAAATCGATGCGCGTCGATAAAAATATTTTCGCGTTTCAATCCTACACGATGGACTATATAAAAGAAATTTTAACGGTAGGAACACGAAGTTTCTCCGTGACCCAGAACAATTTGGACATGAAGAGAGACGCTGAAAGTTCGAAAGAATTAAATAATACTAATGCCTCCCGCGCGTGTTCCGGGCAAAGTTTTTCTAGCGCGCGCGCGCAAAAAAAAGGAAAGGGAAGAAAGAAATTTGATTGTCCCTTCTCCATAAAGGCTAAAATCCTTTCGGAGTAATGAAAACTTTTTAAGCGTCCAATGAATGTCTTATAAAAGTCCCCAGGATAGAGGCAAAAACCGGCAAGGGGGTGGGGGTTAGAGAAGGAAAAGAAAGAATGGATCAATCGAGAATCTAATTATTTTCCCGGTACGGAAGTCGCAGGGATTTTATTACTGAGACAAAATGAAAAAATTTTTTTAATAGACCCTTCCATTCAATAAAAATACTATTAACCTTCCTCCCCCCCCCCTTCTTCCACCCATTGTTTCAGGTATAAAAGGCGGCAAGGATTTCTCTATACCGTTCGTATAATAAAATTTATCCCCCCCTCTGCAAAGGATATTTCTCTTCTTATGACTCTATCTGCGTCGCATCAGGAATCAAAGAAATGATCCTCTCGTTTCGACGGCGCGCCCGAATAAAAATGTATATACGGAGAAAGAGAGCTTTCGATATATCTCTGCTCTCTCTCTCTCTCTCTCTCTCTCTCTCTATCACTCGCCTGCCACTTTCTATTTATTGCAAGAGAAAAGCTGCAATTATCAGCAAAATGGAGAACCAACGGAAAGCCGACGCGGTAGTGCAAAGTTGCAGTCACAGTTTGCGTCCTAAGTGGCTTTATACTATACCGTATACGCGTGACTCCGCCACAGGCGCGCAGGTTGAAAAGCATCGACGTCGAGAGAAGCTGAAAAGCGGTTTCTTATCAGCCGAATATATATGCCTCTCTCTCTCTCTTTCTCTCCCTCTCGAGGGTTGCAGCAATACACACACACACTCGTCAAGAGAGACTCTGACATCGATTTCTCTCTCTCTCTCTCTCTCTCTCTCACTCACACCCCTCGCACATATATGTGATACACACACGCGTCGAACACCGCGAGGTCAAAATGCCAGAGGGCGATAATTTACGAGGAACTTTACGAGGAGAGCGAGGAAGAGAAAGCGATAGAAGCTACATATTCACGCGGCCTCTCGTGTACATGCAGCTCGTGTGTGTGTATATCGGTGCGGCGACGGCAACAGCAGCGCATTCCAGGATCTTTTATCAGTAGACGATATTAATTACTCTCGTGTCTCCTTACGTACACACCCATACACACACGCAAGCGCGTACACGATCTCGTCGGTCTCGTACATAAATTGCTTACGAATTAAGCCGATTACTCGGTCGGATAAAGGGTAAAAGTTTTGGCCTGTGTGACGCGCACCGCGGCGTTTGTTTATGAGGGAAATAGCGACAATGATAAGGTTGCGGGAGGCTGTCACGACTCGCGTTGCAACAGCACCAGAGGAGGGGGGGGAGGGGCGGGAGCTGGTAGAGGAGGATTTATGCGAGGCGGAGAGCGGCCGCGCGTCAAATTTATCTTTTTTGGCGCGCGCGCCCGCGCTCGTAAAAAGAAGCGCGATGCGCGCGATCCGCGCGACGATATATACACTTTTTTGCTGTTGTTGCGGGTCTTCGTCGCTCTCTCTCTCTCTCTCTCTCTCTCTCTCTCGCGTCTTCTCCTCCTCTTATATTCGGTTTTTTCTTCTTTTTTTTTTAGAGCCGCCCGTTGTACACTTTTTTATGGCGTTAAATACTTACGTGCTATACACGCTTGCCGCGTTTACTTTTATTGCTCTCTCGGTGTACTGATAAGTGCTTCGGTGCGCGTGTATACCATTCGAATCAAATTTGGCGAGTGCTCGTGTTTTTCCTTTTTGCTGCGTAATGTAAGAGTTCGGTGAATTTTACAAGAAAAAAAAAGTGTAAATTGATGCGAAGCGAGAATTCAATGTGCACGTTCCAATATTTTTCATGGAAAGATAAAATTAAATCGATATATTCGTAAAAAAAACTGAAATATATTTCATATTCGATTTGATTCTTCTTTTTTTTTTGCATTCATATACATATACACACCGGCGTAGCAGTGAAACGAATAGCTGGTATTACAATAAAATATCGTGGAATAAAAAAAGGGAGATAGAGATCGAGGTCGCGAACGGACTTCGATATACAATTCTTCCTCATTTCGAGCTACTGCAACACTATTTGTTTCTTCCCTCTTTTTTTTATGTTTTAATATTCAAAAACTAATTGATATACACATGTTCATACATCGAAGTAAATCACAGTTATTTTTATCCATCCGATATCGAGAAGTTCCATCGCGTCATTACACAAACAAAAAAAAAATTAGCGAAATGATTCATCACCGCTATATGTACACAAAGTTTTCTTTCACCCCGAATCTACACCGCGGCGAGACTCCATATCAATTTATTATATCCACGATAGCTGTCCAGTCGCATAGCAGCAAAATCACTCGATTAATTATTCATGAGGCTACGTGCAAAAAATTCCATCGGCACACAACAGTCCACGTACCGCGCTATACCGAAAAGCTCGCCGAGCGGCTGCTACAGAGCACGCAAACTTCGCAGCCGAAAATACAAGCATTGTTTCTTTCCGCTGTATCCCTCCCCGCACGTGTGTAACCACTTCCGGCCTCTGATGTGTGTGCACACGCGCCCCGCACGGCTAGTAGCAAAAAATTCATCATCATACGCGTACTTTCGCGCGAGCACACATCCATTATGAAAGTTTCGACTGTGTGGGGAGAGAGGAAGAGAGGGTCAGTCCCGCAGGACGGTTATACCCGACTAACCAACTCTACCGACGGCTCACGAGAATCAATAAAAAAGCTGCGGGGGAAAGAACTCAAATTGCTAGTCTTCCTCTCTCTCTCTCTCTCTCATGGGAGAATGTACGGTTAATAGCTTTCCCGTGTAAATATGAGAGAGCGAGGCCGCGATCCTGTGTGTGGTCTGCGTGTGTGTCGACGTGACGAGAGATAGAGAGAGAGAGAGAGAGAGGCACGTACGTAAAGAAGCAAAGACAAAGTGTACCATAAGTTAGGCGGAACTCGTCCGCAGCCGAACTAGAGTCTCCGATGCTTGGCGATCCCGAGAATTTAATGGAGTCTGGAGGACCGTCGTTTCGCCACCGGGGAAATGACCAACATTTATATCTCCCTTTCGCTCAACTCCATAGTTCCACAGCTTCCCTCCTTTCCCCTGATGCTTCTTTCTACACGTCCATTTTGATGCTGCGTGTTTACGCGATTCTGTCCGCGCTAGCGTGTGTGTGTGTATACGTCGTTGACGTGCGAAATGAATCCATGGAGCGACAGCAGTAGCAGCAGTAGCAGTAGGAACGGCTATTCGTCATACACGTGACTACCGGGACAGAAGGGAAATTTCGTTTGGGACGAAACGAATGAAAGCGTATCTCGAGGAACCATCTGCGCCTCGCGACCTACTACGAATTTCTCTCTCTCTCTCTCTCTCTCTCTCTCTTTACGCACTCGAGTTGCGCGTGCGAGTTTGGACTGATGTACGTATGACTACGAGAATTCCGGTGTGCAACGTGGATGAGGGACGCGCGTTCTACTGCTCGCGTTGTCACACCTTTTGTGGAGGGAATTAATGTAGCAATTACTTTCTGCGTATACACGTTTAATGAAGAGAGCGTAATCCAAAGTTATTGTACTGGAATTTCAGTTACTTTTAGCACGTATGTATCTGCGGTATTTTAGAAAAAAAACGACAACTCGCAATCACTTATATAAGAATATATCCGATGCTGAAAATATCTTATTTCAAGTGAAATATTTGATGAATTACGCGTATTCACGTGTGTTCCTTCTTAATATCAAAGAGTAATAAACATAAGCTTTTCTATTCTCAGATCAGTCATTAGTCTAAACTATTTCATTAAAAGCCATCGAGAGAATACCATGTAATTCAGAAACACCTTTAGTCCCTCTTTTTATACTTCAAAGTGCACAAACACATTCCCCGAACGCACACCATTAGCAGTGCAATTCGCCGTATTATTTTATATTACACACACACATATATATATATATATATATACAACGCAATATACACGCACACAGAGGCGCCTCGAAGTTGCGCAGATCTTTGGGAAACGGCGAATCTAATTAAACAAGTGCCCGCCTCCCCTCCGCTGTGCACTGCACTATACAAGGTGCGCGTGCGCGTCAGTTTAGTTTTCATACTGGGTTCATTAGATAACTTTGGCCCTTTCGCCTGATCTCCGGGGACAGCTCTTAGACTCGATATTCGTTAAAGTAGCTTGTTTTAAAGCTATATGGTGAAAACCATGACAACCCTGTATATGGACCTTCCCCTGCTACTCTCGATCCTACATACTAAAGTTTACAATTTCGAATTCGCGTTTATTCATACATATTAATATACATATTAAACGAATTAATCGTTTGTGCACGCAGAATATAAGGATTCTTTTGTTTAGAGATGAATCGATGATGTTTCGAGACAGTTGAGAATTGTGTGCTCTCGAAAGGATTTAGCTTTTTCTTTTGGTGTATATATATATATATATATATATATGTATAAATGTTGTGTGTGCAGCAGGCAGGCGACAAAGCGATAATAGCACGTTTTTTTTTTGTTCCCTCATAAAACAGTCGCGAGAACGTTGGGCAAGCTTGTTGATTCATGGAGCCGCGCGCGCGGTTACAATAACTTTCGACGCATTTCCCAACCTCCCTTGCCTCCCATCCCCCCCCTCCCCCTCAACAACTACATATATGCTATTATTTCGAGCGGCTTCGACTTTGCCGCGCGTTTGTCATTGCCACTCGAGCGATACTCCACTGTATACCCATGTACAACTTTATAGATTTTTGTTTTTTTTCTTTTGTCGTTACCGTCGTCTATTTAGTGTAAAAGCGCTTTCAACACCGCTTTCCCCGGAGTATCGCAATCGAAATCAAACGCCAATGACTAGGAAAAGCGCTTCATGTCAACGACCGCCAACAAAAAACGACTAGAACCATAGAATTAACGACACAGCATATATA
>UELV01070600.1:1156-14410 GCA_900490015.1 Megastigmus stigmatizans
GGGGGGGGGGGGGGGAGAAAGAGCTGTTTTTCAGTTCGACAGCGTAAGGGTGTTACTCGCCTTATACTCTTTTTCTGCCCTTGTCTTGTTATGCCTCCCGATGAAGGAGGAATTGCTTACGTCCGTCGTTTCGAGGAAATGTTGCCTAACAGTTCCTGACCAAGATTTACATCGATTTTAAGAAGAGAAACAAAAATCTACATCCGTCGTTAAGGACGCGCGATCTTTAATGACTATTGCCTTTCATTAAGACTTAAGCCAAACATTCGAAAATACGAAACGTACACCTTAATCATTATAGTTAATCAAAAAGTACGAATTATCACTCACAATATTCCATATATGGTATAACTAATAAAAACCGACAAACGCGATAAGCAATCTATCCACTTTAAATTAAGGGAAAAAAGACCGTGTGCTTACACCTCAGTATCGCGTGATTGGACAAATAAAAACAAAAATCTTCTTCACTGCAGTTCTCTCGGTCTTTCATTTATGCCTCTACGCCTGTTTACCAGATTTCTGCCAGATGATTCAATTATGCGCTATACGGACCGTTCGTACCTCTCCAAAAAAAAACCTGCAAGGGAGAAGAAGAAGAAGAAGAAGAAGAAGAAAGAAGAAGATAAGCGCGGATGAATATTTGATATCAAGAAGGCGCGAGCGATATACTTGCACGAATGTATATATGTATACAATGCTGTCCTCTGTTATTGAACTCTCGCGGCCCTCTCGCTCTAATTGAGCTTACTTATACACGACTCTCTCTCCCTCCCTCTCTCTCTCTCTCTCTCTCTGCCGGAGCAAGTTTTCTTACTTCTCCTTCTTCCTCTTTTTTGTGCTGTTGCTGCTGCCTCATCTCTTATTAAACGGAGGAATTTATAGGAATTCGTGAAATGTAATTAAAACCGAGAGGAATATAATATTCGACGGTTGCAGCCGCTTGCCTTATTTCTCTGCTCTTTTAACGATGCGCGCCGGGTATGACGTTTCAGAACCGAGTATACCCTTTTTCCTTTGGTCCGCGTACCGAGAAATAAATTTACTGGATTTTTAAGTCGATTCATAAATACGTGCGCGAAAACGATAATTCTTTATTATTAAGTGTATTTATATTGCAGCAGATTTTTAGCAAAAGTATAAGTTTGTACGATGTATCGTAGGTAAACGTTATTTCAACTATATGTACATTCGTCAGGAAAATTCTAAAAGAAAAAAACCCAAAGAATACAGACAAGCCTTTTTTATTTATATTCGAAATAGAAGCTGCCATTATACACGGCTGAAACATATACAAACCAACAGGGCGCGCAGTCAAGGAAATCCCATTTCACACGTACGTATAACACATCAGCATAAAGGTGCGCGCGAGCGTTACAGTCCTGAACCTCGACGACAGAGAGCTGCGCACCAGCACTTCCTTTAAGTTGCTGAATACGTATATCTATGTATGCGGTGTCGAATGTATATAAGAGTCATAAAATGGGGCATTAATCTTCCAATCGGTCGAAGCCGATCGGTCCCGCGCACTTATCCGTCCCGCGAGTGTCTCTTTTCACACGCGCTTTTCAGCGGAATCTTCTCGTTCGGTTCTCTCTTTTTATACATCTCGAGGCGCGAGAGGCTCCTTTTTTTCTCTCTCTCTCGATTTCTCGATCTTCGAAGCCGCGCTAGAGAGGGTCGTTCTCGCTTCTTCTTTTTTGTCGGGGGAGAAGAGTCGCGGGGAATTTTTTTAAAAGTCAGATTTCGAATTGCGAAGCGCGAAGCTTTTTGAAAATTGCTGAATCAGAGCGCTGTCGAGTACGGGGTTCTTTATTCGAATGGGTGCGCGGTGCGGATACACACACAAATAAAATTTATCGGGATTTATGTCGTGTGAGAAATTGGAATTCCTGCACTAACAGAACAATATATATTCTTAGTTAATATTTGTACATATTAGAATCGAAAGGTAGTATATTATATTAATAATAGTTAAGCTGATATTTGATAGAATAACTTGTATCGTATATTTTTGAATTCGATCTCAATAGGTTCTGTTTACTTTTAGTTTTTGTATATTTCGCAATAACTACAGGAATACGTACATTATTAGTTGAGATATTTTTATTTGAGAAAGAAGTCTTAATTTTCTTACTGCAGATTCCTACATTATTGTAGCTCATTGAAGTGTTTTTAATTTATATCACGCCGTCATTTCTGGATTCGAAGGTCTGCAAATAACACGACTGTCAGAACATACTACAGGATATACATTATAATCATAGATATTTAACACCGATATTTAATTCCTACACAAACTACTCGCGCTACTCAATCTTGATTTCATCCGAATCATCTTTTTACGATCAACGCCTATTCCACACATGAAGCACAGTAAAAAAAAACATAATTTCGATGACGAAGATCATTTAAACATTATCCACTGAAAAAGACATTGATAAACTTAAAAAAAAGAAGATAATAGAGCAAGCATTTCTCCACCCTATTTACCGTCTTCGGACGCGCTCTCTCGGTATATATACTAAAATCTCCCCTCGAGACCTTGAAATCGAGAGAGAGAGAAAGAGAGAGAGAGAGAGAGAGAGAGCAGATCGTATTTTCTTTTCTTCTCTTCGATCCTACCCACATTACCCAAACACACACACACACACACACGCACACATACGCGTATACATAAGCGCACTCGTAGAAAGTATAAAGAAGCGACGGCCGAGTAAATATTCAAGAAAATCCTCGCGCGCGATGCTAACGCGATCCATACTAGGCAAGGGCTGCACTCGAGAGCTGTAAGCTATAGGGATATCAAACGCTTATAGGGTGTCTCGTCGCTTTTCTTAGTGAACAATGATAGGGCGAAGGGTCGCGCTTTTGACTTTTTGTCCGTTAAATGGTCGCCTTAGCAGCGATTGACTCGCATTCGAGCCTGATAAAGACATGCCGGTAAGGTGTTGGATATGACACGCTAGGCCTGTTTAGTTAGGGCTATTATCGCCGGGGAATATAAATAGTGGTGTTTGAGAGATCGCTGACGTTTATAATTGCTCGATATATATTCAAAGGTTGAATTATCAACAGTTGAGACAAAAATTGGAGCAGATATATAATCGACGATATTCGAATATACATTATACAATGGAAAGATCATTGACGATCAAATGAGTATCATTCGATAAGAATTCTAAAGGAAATTTATTTAAAAAACAAACTGTACATGCATGTTCTGTTTCGGAAAATTCATTTAATTATTATGCAGCCTGCATGAATAGCAATGACTACAAATTAAGGGTAGGTATATACTTTCATTAATCTCTATAGCCGCGAGCATCATTTTTTCACAAACATAAACTCCATATAATGACGCAGCCATTGAAAGTATATAATATCTTTCATTTTTCTTACCGATTATATAGTGTGCACCAGCAGACGCTCATCATCGCAGTAATCGAAGCCCGAACAAATACGCATCAGAGGGACGTTCAATATAATTAGAGTATATACACATAATGAGTAATCCAGAGCCGCCGCAGCAGCCCCCCGAAGCTCAAACAAGATTACATATCCGCTTTTTATTTCCACGGCACATTCGCGGCGCAGAGCGACGAGAGCGGAAAAAAGGACAAGATTTACCCAGTGACTAGTCAAACGAAGCACAGCGAGAGAGAGAGAGAGAGAGAGAGAGAGAGAGCATACAGCCGTCGCGCGGCACTCCGACGCATCCAATTAACGCGAGAGCACGCGCTTGCATACACGTACACAAGGCCGTAGTATAGTCCCCCCCGTATACCATATAAAAAAGGCAATCGAGTTAATCCGTTTAATCGCGATAAAAAGCTCGACTTCCGATTTTCCGATGATGGGGCGCGGCTCGCCTTCGCTCTTTGCCCTCGCATACGTACATATAGGTATATGCCATAAGGGTGAAAGAGAGAGAGAGAGAGAGACAGATAGGGTCGACGTACAGGGTGACGAGGTGAAAATCGGCCACCGATGACGATGCGAATTATGTGTGGCTGCGCGAGAATGGGGAAGGGAAGGTTCGCGTGCGATGGAAATAAAGAGGTGAAGAGTTGAGAGAGAGAGAGAGAGAGAGAGAGAGAGAGAGAGAGAGAGAGAGAGAGAGAGAGTGAGAGCGGCTGTAAATTTGTCGGGTATGTATGTAGAGGGGCGGTAGAGTAAAGGGGATCGAAGAAATTATCGAATTTAAAAATATATATACTCGGTTTTTTTCTAATGGCGAGGAGAGAACGGGCGAATGAGCGTGAAAAGAATTTCTAATTTTGGGGGGCACCTTTTAAAGAGGTATTGATTTTTTGGCAAGGGTAGTCAATTTATTTCTCTTTTTCTCTCTCTGTATTGCCTTTATAATCCTGAGGGGTACGGGTACCTTCTTTTGTGCACGGTAGTAAGATGTGTGTGTGTGTGTGTGTGTGTGAATTGTTGCTTTCGGCGTTGCAACTACTCGATATTCGAATGTCGTGTAACTGATTTTTATATTTATGTCAAATTATGTAAAATGTAATTTTTATTATCATTATAATATGCTCATTAATTTATCAAGCATGTACGAACTTAGATTGACTTGCTTATAATAACTATTGCTGAAGAAATTCTTAAAAATCACTTCCGTATATTGGGTTTTATATTACATAATTGTATAAGTTGCGCCATTTTATTAAGCTTAAGGAATAACACGATAACTTTTGTAACAAATTAAATTCTAGCCATCTGAAACTATTCTTGGAATACACTTTACATTTAAAAAAAAATATAGGAAAATTTTGGTGGCTAGTAATTGTTGTTGTTTACTCTATATGCAACAAACAACATTTTTCTCACGAAACAGATTCAGTTTTTGTTTTGTGTTGATACAGTTTTTGTTTGATTTTGTTTTGTAATCATTGTTCTAAACAAGAGGCGAGCTCAAAAAAGTCTAGCAAGTCCGGTCTCTTTCGTCCAAGACCTTTTCGTGCCTAAAATAGCTCTCTCTCTCTCTCTCGCGCAGCCGTTCCCTAAAAGGCGAGATTTCGATTTAGATTGAGATTTAGTTTTCGGCTGCTTCATTTATTAAGATAGAGCGGATACTCCAAGAGCGAGAGAGTGAAATGAAATTAAAGCCTACGAGCGAGACAAAGACGAAGAAGAAGCAGAAGAATTAACGCATTACCAGGGGGGCTGTAGGGCCTCGGAGGCATGCGTAGAGAGCGAGAGAGATAATGAAATGAAAATGTCCCGTCGCACGCGACACGCGCCCCTCTCTCGACGTACTATCCGCGATTATGAATGGTGCCATTTGCCGATTAAGCGCATACACAACGACACAAGCGTCGCGTTATTTCCCTCCTCGAAGGCCGCCGCTGCACGAGCCGACATTTTCACACTGGAGGATCTCTTGCCTTCCCGCGCATGCGGCTTTATTGCCTCTATCCCTCGGGAGTATTACTATTAGATTCGATAGCACTTGGATTTATTTTGTGATGCGCGCTTGCGCTTGTGTGCGCGTCTACGGGACGGCATTACCCAAATTATACGGCGCTGTTAAAACGCCTCGCCTTTACCTTATTGGCGTTGATTGTGAGTTTGGCTGGGCGAGCGGGAAGAATTTATTCGAAACTTCCGACATAGTACGCGAATTATATATGTAGCTTGGGTACATTTGTTCGGTCGTTGAAATTGCCTTTTATACTTTATACTTTATGAAATTATTGCAATATTGAACGAAATTATTATTGGACGTACCAGTTTCTGCTAAGCTACTTTCATTCTTCTTTATACACATATTATTTGCAATAAAGGAAAATGTTTTTTTCTGTTTTACTTGTGAGTTATAACTTTCTGTACGGGCTTTTTATTAGATTAAGTGTATAATTTATTAACGATTAAATATATATCAGTAATTACAAGAATCAATGCTGCTGGAAATGATAAAATGAGGTTAATAATTTCATGTTGATTTCACATCGCAATGAAGTAAACAATTCAATCGTTCATTAGAAATGCAATAGATATTTTTCTATTGATCAGAAATAATATCACGATAAAAAGCAACTTCAAATCCATACACTTATATACAAGATTCTATTTTAATCGAACTATAACTCCCCACCCTCATAGTGAGACATCAGTCTGCAAAATTTTAAAGCGTTGCAGGAGCGAGTCATGCATCAGAGCACAGCCTATACGATCATCTAATTATTTATCCGGTCAACCCTCGCACGCCTCGATTCCTCAACAACTCACTCCTTCTACTCTCTTTCCTATATATCGAGATAAATAATCATTAACGAGGTCGTACACCGCCACGCTATGGCCAATGGATAACTCGATTATCCCAGTGTGTATGTGTGTGCGCAAGTGAACGCTTCCTATAGATACGAGGAATAATTAGATTGCATAGTAAGTGTACATGCCTGGATTGTTATTCGATCGATCCATTATGGCCGATGTAAAACATTTAAAGGATGATTGTTATAATACGGTAAAGCGTCGTGTTTGATCAGCGGATTGCTCGATCCTTTACTTTTTTCTTTTTCTTTTAAATCTGGTATATACTCTCTGCTCCTGCCAGTTTTCTTTGGAATTCGGTGATATTTGTGGAATGAATCGAGAGGATCGACGGTTATATCGACTTGGTTTTTTCGAAGAATTAGAAAGAATATGCTTCTGAATTACTCTTGATCATCTTAATCCGCGCTAAATCCAATTAAAGATTAATGAATATTATGACTCGAGAGAAGTTTAAACTTGCCATTGAATGATTTCTCTAACACCGAGCACAATCCTTCTCATCGGTATAACATCCTCTTGAATCAAAAGATTATTTTTCCGTGTGAAAGTATATGAATCAAAAGAAAACAATACCAAAGTTATTAATTCAACGGCCCTTTGTTCCACCCCTAATCCGAATCGGTGCAGATACATCACAGGAGGTCTCGCTTATTACGCTAATTTCAATCTCCTTCCTGCTTCCACCTACACGCACACACACACACACACACACATATATATATACGTGCGCAAAGGTATAACAAGGGCATCGGACGTAAAACGAGCAATGACGAATTGGCCGCCGTCGTTTTTCAGAGGCCCGCGCGACGTGCTAACGGTACAAATCGCCGTAATAACGCGGGCTAGCGCGCGACTCCCCTCCCAAGCCAAGCAGTACCGCCAGCATCGATCCGCGCATTCATCCTGTCCTCGGTCAACTTCGACTGTACGATCCCTTATATATATATATATATTTTTCCCCCTTTTTTCGTCTTCTGCGTGCACGTGTGTAGTATACACGTATATATACCCTTCGTCGAGGAATTTATCGCGTGCTCTTCTAGGTGAGCTGTCGTATCATGCGAGGAGAGATAGATAGATAGATAACTCTATATTTTACTATAAAGTAAAAAATACAAAATATTCATATAAAATAGTAAACAATATATACATTTGATTATCAAAACATTTGGTATGATATAGTTATCACAGTCGTTACATTAAGCATTATAAGTATATATAATATATATTATATATAAATCATTCTTTGGTGTGACGTGATATCTATCACGTCATAAATGTAAAATAAAACAATACAAATAATATATACATAAATCGGTCGAGTCATTATTTTTCGAGCAAGTAAAATGTTTCCCAGTGTCTGTTGCGGTGCGACTAAGCATCCAAATCGAGAGAGAGAGAGAGAGAGAGCACGTGTGTGCGATAGAGGAGCAGAATCGGTGCTCGGTTATACGGCGCCGCGAGCGTCACTTGCATTGGTAACATTTTTTTGTTGTTGCGAGCTCTCTCCTCTTTTTGATGCTGCGCTGTTATTCTCCTTTTTTTACGTTTTTCATTCGCGCCAGGTGTTTTTCTTTCCGACTTTGTCGAGCTGTTCTGGCGTGTAGTAGACGGTAATCGACATTGTTTAGTGACATTTTTTCGAACATTGATTTTGACCTATATTGGATTCCGGAGATTCTCCCTACTTTTTTTGTTTCTGTAAAAAGGTTCGATGTGCTTCTGTGGGTACTTTATACACACACGTTTGTATTGTTTGCTACTTGAAAAAGTTTCAAGCCTGTCTGATTTCGAACTTAGCCGATTTAATTGCCTCGCGTACGAATTTTACACGTTACCCGCACATTTCGCCTTTATGACACTTTTAACAAAATTCCTCGCTTTTAGTTTAGTGCGAAATGGGAGTCAAATTTCCTGAATAATGGTCAAGTGCCTCGGCATTGTTTATTTCCTGTGTGCCTGCAACATTAATCTGATAATTGAAAAAAATGCTCAACTTCGTAATTAAATTTCTCGAATATATTTTGAGAATATTCTCCGAATTTGATATTGCAATAATATTTGCACGTGAAAAAATGTACGTTCAATATTATTATTCATTCGCCCATAAAATATAAATTGAATTGTAACAGACTCTAAATTGAAGTCGAACCGGTAGTTGCTTTCAAATTTAAAATATAACAAATTACTTTGAACAATATTTCCGACGTTGGATTAAAAATCAGTGATTGGAAAAAAACGTACATAGAGTCAGAGTTCATGTCAATCCAACTAGTTTTTTACATCTCGTTGCGTATAATAAAACTCCTTTTTCGACTATAACGTACAAAGTGACGGATTAGCGGTCCGAAAGTATCCAAATACGTGTCATATTCACAAATATTTATTCTTTTCCTTTCTTTAAAACGATTATTCGATGAATGTTTCCGAAACGTTTGAATAAAATCAGTCGAGCAGCTAATAACTTATAAAACAACTATGTCATTTCAATGCTTATACGAAAATGGTGGTTAAACGATTATTAATAGATTCATCATTCGTGCACTCATAAGCTCAAGAGGTAAAACTGCATAAATTTTAAATCACCCGTTTTTCTTTCTTCTAAAAAATCCAATTTTTTCTGTATAATCCTCAATTACAATTTATGGGCCATCGGTAAAAATGTTTCCCATGCCCAAAAGCATATTTGTGTGTACACAACTTTTTTTTTTAATGTCCGGATAACATACATCAAGTTGTCGCGCGGCGCGATTTTCACCCCGCATGCACACGCGGCTTGACGTCGTTTTTGTTTTTATTTACGATTTCTAATTATTGTTCAATCGCAGCAAGAGACACACGATGGATTTACGATTTTTCACTTTGGACCTTCTGGGCGTCAAAAAGCCCCCGGCTGTAAGTGAAAGGTGAACGAGTTTGTTACTGGGACTAGATTTTCAACCGGTGCACAATATACGTCGGACTTTATCGCGATGACTCGTAGGAAGGTGCATCGTTTCTGATGTACGATTTGTTTTCTCGGGTTGTGGACAACGGTCTCGCATTTTCTACGGTGGTAAAACACGAATCCACGTTTATGTTTGCGTCCATTTGGTTTTCCTCACTTTTATGGTGATTTTATTCCTGTTCAACTATAGATATATGCTCTAGGTTGTTTTTATATACATATATATATATATAGTGCAGGTAGCATATACGCACTTGCTTTCTCCTAGCATGGAAAACAGTATTGTTCTCTATCTTTATACATTTCATTAAATGAAAAACCGATAAGGTAGGAATCTTTCCGTCCATAGCACATACCCTTAAAATGTAAAATCTAAAATTAATTCACGTATCAAAGGTGTTTACGAGTAGACTTTAAACTTTTATAGCATTCGTTTATCAAGACAAGTGATAATAAACTAATATAAAAAAAAAAGAACCCAAGTCTTGTTTGTAATATTTGAGCAAACGTATATTCTCTGAGGGATGTGATTTTTCATTTGTAAAGTTACTTTGCCAAACTCATTGCTCCAGTTCACGTTCATATGATTATCTCAAGATCATCGTGAAATATGTCAAATTATCATACTAAAGTGCACTTTAGATTACAATTAAAAAATTATTATCTTGTTGCAAAAATAAAACAATGCTTTTAAGGGGATTTCGGAGTCACTAAAAACTTCAAAATTTCTTTTAATCAAATTAACGAATTACTTGAAACTTTGGGATATGATAAAGTGATTGTAAAGGAAGCGCGCAAGTCCAGGAATTACCGATAAATTACGTAAATGTAATATTTTACGTTTGAAACATAATTGCAAGATTAGAATCACGCGATCTCTTGGATTAAATTGAAATCAGTAAAAATTTGATTACCTTATTTTTTTTGTTGCAAATTTCTGCATTGAGTGCCCTTCGTTTATAATCATTCTATCGTTTCCTAAAGTTTCAAGTCAATAGGTTGATTTATTAAA
The DNA here is from genome assembly GCA_900490015.1 of Megastigmus stigmatizans. Lineage (NCBI taxonomy): Eukaryota > Metazoa > Arthropoda > Insecta > Hymenoptera > Megastigmidae > Megastigmus > Megastigmus stigmatizans. Next base: position 11,404 of record UELV01070600.1, read on the forward strand.
TCAGAAAGTATTTGAAATACTTAATGTCGGTAAAACAGGCAATCCCCTTAACTTTCTTTGCTCTACTTGTACATGTAATACCTGTCCCCTGTTAGCAAAGATCATTACCGATAACATAAAACGTTAATTCACGTCGGCTTTCACAATAACAGCCCTTATACAAGTTAAAAAATCGCGGATAAAAATTAGAGGTGCGACTCCTATTTTCTGCCCCTCGTCACCGACAAGCAATGGGGATTATTACCTGTCCGATTTGCCTACTCTCGAAAAGCTCGCGGAACTCGGTCATAAAGCAAAGTCGACAATCGCTCGCCTATAGAAGACCATTTCAGCGGATCCATGCCAAGCGCGCGTTTATACGCCTGTGCGAGTGTCGATACGTTATTGCATGACAAATTCTTGGAAGCAATTGGTAGAAAAGCCCGATAAACTAAAAAATACGCATGAATATTCCGTAATTTTTAGAATATCTCGTCGTGAATATTTCAAAATAATTTATAAAATACGATAGGACATGGAACGAATATGAATTTTTATTCATATTTTTGCTTAATTCATGATTTCGTTCGTAATGCAGAAAGAGAAAAAAATTAAAACAAACAATGCGAACATTCTTTCACTGGATAATTTCACCCCTACATTATTTACACTCTACCCGAGTTTCATATATTTAGTAAAGTGTTCCAGCTAACCGAGTGTAAAAATGCATTATTAAAGCAGTTTGTAGAGACGAAAATGATTTATCTGCGCGCTTATAAAGTTTTAATTACTGGTACGCCGCCAGCATTTGAATTCCATCAACAGCAGTGCCGCATGAAAAACATATATACACATGGCCATGCTCTCCTCCTGCCGCGCCAGTGATTCACGCGTTAAAATTACGTATTAATAAAAGCCTATAGATCTTGCACCCCATACGAGAAATGACAGCGACACATTTAAGGAGGAAAACATCCCTCTTGCGAGGCATGCGAAACATGAAAAATAGTCAATTAGCGCGCATTCGAGCGTAACGAACCTCGCAAGAGAGGGAGACAAAAAGAAGAAAAATATACTTTACATGTGTTGTTCCACGATCTCTTTTACTGTTTTAACAGATCGTGTTACGAGAAAACAGAATGCGCAAAATTTGATCTTCGCGAGACTAATGGACGGAAAAAAGTGACAGGAGGGTGATATTCGTAGGAGGTGAGGAATATTTTAAAGCTGCGCATGCAGTTACTAACTTTCTGGGGGATTTTTAATTTTAAACGGTCTTAAACGTAAAATATCTGGTTGACATTTAATTAAAGCTCATTTACGGTCTGTCTAAAATAATCTTTTAATCTGAACATTTTGCCCCATAGAGATTAATTCATCGGAATTTTAACATTAGCTTATAATCTATTCAGACTTCAAGTATTGATACATGGTCTATTCTTTTTAATTGAACTAATTTGTGTGAAATATAAATGTTACACTCGCACTTTGTGTTTGATTTTAAGCCATATTGAATAACGATTTGTGTGAAATATCTATTTGCAGGACTTTGACGACTTTAAATAAATACAAAGTATATATCTTGTTATAGGTAAACACGAGATACACGAATTAACACTGCTTGAACAGTTAAGATAAGATTATACATTTCCCTAAAAGTTACTTTTTTAAATTGAAATTATTCTTATAATATCAACGTTTTCATTCTCTGCAAATGTGTTTCTCACAATCATCACATTATCAAATCCAATTTTTCTTAGGCATCTCACAAACTGCCAAATACATATCTCGCACAACTTATTTATAATCTTCGATTCGCGGCTGCCTCGATAATTTGAAAAAAATTTTGAATACATCACTATAACCGATCGCCCGTTAAACATCCATTGTTCCGGACCCGCATATATACTCGCTGCCCTGAAAGAAAACAAGAAAAAAAAGTAAAGCTAACGCGCGAAAGATAGTTAGAAGTGACAAGTAATCGAAGAGGACGTTGCCATTGGTGACGATTCTAGCCGCGCGACTGACAGACACTGCACACACACATACATGTATAGCAGTAGGGACACGTGGCGTCGGAAAATCGACGTTCGTATCATTCGGAGGGGGTAGTATAGTAGATGTGAAAAATGAATCCCGACGCCTGATGCACCCAGTCGCTCTATGTATAAGCGGTGATTCATGGGCTCTAAGGGTGTGTAGTACGTCGATTTTCGACGCGCGGCCAAAAGGTTCCTTCTTTTATTTTTGTTTCGTCGATGCCCCGCGGCTCGCGATGCGAAAGCTCTTTCCACGCTGTCGAGGGTTATACTTGTACATGGACTTTTAATGCGCGTGTGTATCGTGGAGTATTGAGCGATTTTTGGGTGTAGGTTATATATATATATATAGGCGACAGAGTACGGAGACTGTGTGTCGGAGTATTTTTTTTTTAAATGTTTCTATGTTCGTTACTCTAAAACTATACTAAATATAGATATTTATCGGTCGAGTACTCGAGATTTAAAATAAAAAGTTGTTTGTCATTAGAAATATGATTGATATATAGTTTTATTATATGTATGGTACCTTAGTTTCGTTTTCTACGAAAATATACTATAAATCGATCGGCTAATCATATTTCGATGATAAAGCAAATAAATTATGCCTCGCTGTAGAAGGAAATATCAATGAAATCTACGCTTTCGTTGTACTCACCAGTATTACCAGACCTTAAATACATTTCGTATATGCATATGAGGCGTTTCACGTCAACTCTCCAAGCACGGCGCGCGGGCGCCAAAACTCGCTGTGTTCAACTCGTGTTTAAACTACCTAAATGAACTCAACAAAAATATGTAAAACATAGATTTTGTGTATTTTTTTCTCAGCTTTCCAATGGTGTAAGTATTTTTTCCGAAATTTTTTATTTTCACCTTTAAAAAATATAAAATATGTTATATCTCGAAAAGTGTACTTTTAATATTTTTTTTAATACTTTTAATCGAAAGCTGAGTAAATTTTACATAGAAATCAATGTTTTTTACAG
>UELV01070768.1:1080-13842 GCA_900490015.1 Megastigmus stigmatizans
CCCCCCCCCCGATAAAAGAGCAGCAGTAGTACGGCATAAGGGTACCTTTCGCCGTATGTTTGGTCGCAAAACTTGTATTCCGAGGTGTGCTGCAGGTTCAAAGTCTCGTGCAAAGTTTGTTTGGTCAGAGCCAAGTATAGGAGAGCTTCTCGTTCCCGGATTATACATGCGTACACAAAGTACTCGGAGGAATCATTCAAGTCAAACTGTAGCCAAGCCACAGCCGCTGCTGGTGCTGCCGCTGCGGTTGCAGTTGCTGCGGGCTTTCTCTTGATTAATTCAACGTTTTGTCACCTTCCGTTTGTCAGCAGAATTTTAGCTTGGAGTATCTCGCTGGTAGGAAGGGCTTTGAATTTATGGACTGGATTCTTGTTCGTGGAATATTCCTGCGCTATTGACTTATCGAAATATCCAAGGATAGATATATATATATTATATATACATATATAGAGAAAAAAGAGATGTACCTCACTGATGGTATTATACTTTTCAAATGATAGGGTGATAAGGTTGACGCAACGCGCTGCTGAGATCACATTGTATAGCACTGTGGTATTGGTGATTAAGAATTCCGTTTGTAATAATGCTCATTATTGGATTTTCGTTGATTTAGTCATTGTGCAACCAGCATTAATATACATGGAATTGCGAAAGCAAGTCGATCGAATAGTCAGTCTAGCGCAAAGTCATATTTGATTCACAGACCACGGCTAATCGCATACATGCACTTGCCAGCGCTCTGACTAATTAAGGATCATACTTATCTGTGAGTACACAACACTTTAGCGAGTCCCCTGGAATTTTCTACCTCACTAATTATTTCGAGCCGAGCGAGGATCGTTAACAATCGATTTTCAAAGATCTGTAAGAGTCCAAACAAGATATCGATTCATCATTTTCCACGGGTTATTGAGGATGTACATTGGTGACATAATTACTCTCTAAATATCGCTCAAGTGGATAGTCGTTCACGTAGAATATATACGTATTCACTTATTTAATATGATAACTTTAGGTTAATTATATTAAAATAAGTAACGTATACCACATTGAGTTAAGAAAATTTTATAAATATATATAAAACTGTTATTCTTTTGTCTTGTGTATTGTAAATTCCACCACATATTCAGATTTAGAGAGTGTGCATCGGTTCATTAACGAAATTCTCCACGCGAACCGCTAATCAGCCGCGGCTCGTTGATACTACACGATTTCTCCTCTGCTCGCAGCCATATTAATCCCTTTCATCCGCGAACAAGGCAATTAACGATAATTTTATGAATTCCAAAAGCTCTCACCCGCTCTCTTTCTCTTTCAACTCTATGCCACTTACTTATATTTCTCCTTTGTTTATTCATGCCCTCACTGCCCGGGCACGGATCAATTAGGTCGCACTCATTACGTCCGTCTCTGGCGCGTGGAACGAGAAAAGTGCAGCCCAGCAGCCGCGCTGTACCAGCGGAGCGCTTTAGTGCAAAAGACAGCGGTGACGAATTAGCCCGAGCCCGGAGTGTTTTCACTCCTGACAAATACCGGCGATTACGTCCTTCCATGGGAAACCGTAATTGCATCGTTACTTGCGCTAGCCTCGCTCGGTGCTGCTGTTGCCTTTCATCCGAGAGCAAAAGAGAAAAAAGGAAGGGAGAGAGACTCGAATAGTTTTCTCTCCTCCTGCTCCCTTCTTTCTTTTTCCCCCTAACCACGACAATTTGCGTCCTTAGAATGCTCGCGCCTGTCTGCCTGCCTACCTGCCTGGCAACTCTCGCCTGCTTTGTCCGATAGAGCCTTTTTCCTCCCGATTTCAAAGATATTCGAACTTTGTCGAGCTTTAAGGATCCCCGGAATGCAATATATACTCTGGCGCTGCGAGTGCAAAGAATTTCTCGCTTTTTCGCATCGATATCTCGGCGCGCTAGTTGGGGCGGAGTAGAAAACGTGCACTTCGGGGAGCATTTCTATTTGCCGGAGAGGAATGGGTTTGATGCGAATTAGAAAAATTAAATAACATCTTAAATAGTTCTGTTGATTTAGCCAGTTAAGCCGTAGATTCACCAACCAAATAACGGCGGTTGGAATCTCGGCGGGCTCTGGTTGACTTTGCCCTGCCAACTTGACTGTTTTCATTTTCAATTAAGGCATTCGCTCGCTCGCTTATCTCTGCACTTTGGCTAGATCAAACGAGTTCTACGTCGCATCTTTTAAAATGATGAGCACGTGAAAAAAAATCCATTTGCAAAATTTACGGATTTTATTAAAAAAGAGTCCGTTAAAACTTTTATATAAATCGCATATTCTTATTCGAGCTGTTTCTCTTTCCCTCAGCGTAACCGATGAGGTGAACCTCGCAGTCATTGTGAGATTTTTCTTCGAATCCAGGTTAAAGAGACGTCGAGCGGAGATATTTATCGATAAGAGACTCGTCCTCTGACCCGAAAACCCAAGACAGCGAATATTATTCTCCATTTCGAATATCTATATATATACAGCATTCGATATTGAATTTTCTTGTCGAAGAAGCTTATTTGCCACGTCTCGACGACAATAAAAAGGAACGCATTATATATGTATATATATATATTTATATCGTGCTGCAGAACTTTCTCCTCGGGTAGAGCAAAATTACTTCATTCGGATCGAATGCGCTTCGCAAAACTGCCGTCATTTTTCCCCCTCCTCAATAAGAAACTTTCCTTTATAAGCGTTAAATCAGCCGCGGCGGACATGCGCGCGAGCGCAAAGCCATTTCTCGGGGCATAGGGAATCTGTCGGGCTTCGAATCCAGGCAGAAGTAGATCGATGGTAGTCCAAGCGTATTAAAGCTATTTACTCGGGTAGAGCGAGAGAGAGAGAGAGAGAGAGAGAGAGAGAAAGAGGAAGTTTCTATCCAAGTATCGGCTTCGGGGGCCGCTTGTCCACATCTTTTCTCTCGCTTCCACTCGGATTGGACCATTTATTTGTGCTCCGATTCTTAATTGGTTCGCTTTATATCGCGACGGGCCCGAGCGAGAAGCGAGAGATAGTTTCGCCGTCCCGCGCTACAGCAGCAGCAGTAGTAGCAGCAGCGAAGATTAAACCTACGTATATACGCCGCCCTCGACGTATTTAGCTGTCACGACCTTGCGATATCGCGTGGCGCTCCGGCCAACTTTTCATCGCCATATTTCATCGGCTCTTACCAATTTCCAGGGCGCACAGTTTTGTATACGGGCGCCGCTTCTTTCTCTTTATTCGAGTCATAAATATTTAGGTGATCGCGCGGGGGCGAAGAGTAGGCGAAGGTTATGAGGTTTGAAGTCACGCCGAAGAACGAAATCGTACATATATATATATTTGAATTGACTGAAGTGTGTGTGTGTGTGTGTGTGTGTGGCTTTGACTTTAGGTCTATCCGCATGCAAGCGCGAAATTTGCATTTTACACGCGGCGATAATGCGGCCGATAGCCATGCTAATTCTTTTTACGATATCCGTCTAAGATGGTTTCTGTGTTTTACGATGTTTACCCGAATGTTTTTTCTTCCTCCGCTCGCGAGCTGCCAAGATAGTGTATCATAATTAGTTTCTCGAGGATATTGCGAGCGGCACTTTTGACGTTCTGAGAAGAAAAAGAAATTGTTTAACATAATATATTTAATAACAACAGCGATTGTCGCGATCTATATAATTGCCATTTCAATGCTGGAATGAATCTCGTACGTCCATTTACAGTCACCTTTCCAATATTCGTTCGACACGTTCTTCGTCGCTATTCATCGGATAAGCCAATGCGCCTCGACTATCGCTATAAAATCTAAATTGCCAAGGAGCGAATCTGCAATTCACACAGTACAGCCGCGGCTGGACATCGCGAGAGACGGACCATATACCCGCAGCTATCGCAGCTATATAGCCAATGCATAAATGACCGAGATCTGTATAGCAAAAGGAATAGCGGATGCATTTTCTTTCCCCGAGGCGCTCACGCTACAGCCCTGATGTGCAGCCCCGACGGAGCTGCTTTCGACCGTTCTATTTGACTTTGCCCCGCGCTTGTTTACGCGGCTCACACACGTGTGTGTGTGTGTGTGTGTGTGTGTGACAGGGAGAGAGAGAGAGAGAGAGAGAGAGAGAGAGAGAGAGAGAGAGAGAGAGAGAGAGAGAGAGAGAGAGACCTACCACTGTCGAATCAAATGGCCAATTCGGAAAACCCGTTCGCTCTCTCGTTCCTTCTTCCTCGGGTAGCTCCTGGTCCACGAATGTGTTGTGGAAACTGTGGGTCTCGATGCAAGTATACTGCAGGAGACCCGCACATGTCCGGGCAGGGCAGTAGCTATCGAGCAACTGTTTGTATTTTCACCTCATCAACTTGAGTTTCTGCCATGCTTGTTCCTCCCTTTCTTCTTTATTTTCATTCGAAGAACGATGTTCCCAAGAAAATTTTATCTGCGTCGGAGAAATATTTTTTATGGCATCCGATAAAGTTTATCGGGTGCGACTAATTAAATTATAGCCCGCTTCTATCCTCCTTTACAATTTGCTACCATCTCGCAAATTGATATTTATAAATATATTTATAAGTATATAGAAGCGCGTGGAGGCGAATGGCAATCGAGTTGAAGCCAGAGCAACCTACCGTTGCACTTTTCTCTTTTCATCCGATTCATCGATCGAGCCGTCCTATTCCTCGTCGGTAGATTCTTCCTTATTGACTCCATTAGCGGCTTCACTTTCCCAGAAAGTGAACTAATTACTTAAGAAAATTGAAATTTTATCCGACAAAACACTTACTTGCCTGACAATATTGACTCTCCGAGACTTTTTATACCCAGCCATGCCCCCCCCCCCCCCCCCTCCCGTCGCCTTGAGAAGAAAAAAAACTCTCGTTTTTTTGTTAATCTCGTCACGTCGATTATACGTAAAAATGCGCGACACTGAGCAGCTTATAATTTAATTTTTTTTCAACAAGTTTGTGCACGTTCTAATTGATACTTAATACAAGATTGTTCTCGTTTCTAATTTTACACAACGGTGATGTACGTTATTCTGACTTTTTTTGTGTAAAGTATGTATTAAGAAATATATAATTATATAGTTTCAGCAGTGTTTATTAGTTGAAATTCATTACAAGGCAATGCAAAACAATAAATCTTATTTGTACGAAGTTACCATTATTTTCACTGTTCCTCTGTACTTAATCTCGTTGAGTATCAAAAGCGCGAAACATAAAGAGAAACGATGTCAGTTCGTAGAATAATTAGCATTGTGCAACAGTGTATCAATACCGTAGCTGTACAAGCCCGCACTCGATCGAGGTAAAAGCTTGGGGGGGGGATTGTAAAAAAAAAAGAGGAAAAACGTCGATGGAGAGAATCCGATCTTTCTGCGTGTCGCTTCTGTCGCCGATCCTTCGCTTTCGGCCCTCTCCGTTATCGAGACAAAGAGAGAATGAGTCGAGCTTTTCTACGTCGGCTCCATTAGCGGCTCTCTCCTTGCGGGGACAGCAACGGCGGCGGCGACTCCTGTAGCGCAAAAGCGCTGACAAATGACGAGTATATAGTCTCTTCGATAAGCCTCTTCCCCGTGCTTAATTCTACGCCGCCCCCGCCGCCGCTGCCGTCGCTGCCACTGGCGTGCACGGAGTAATGGTTGGAGGCCCTCTAACCGTCGGAGCACTTTGTAAATATTTCAATGTCGATCGACGTCGAATGACGCGCTCGATTCTTTACCTATTTATCACGTGTACAAGGGTATAAAGGGATGCACGCGCGAGCCCGGCTAACGAGACTTGCCGAGTAAAAGGTGAAGCTACCTCGAAGAATTGAAATTTTATGCGTCCGGAAAATTGAAATTCTAAATTCCCTTTTGAGAATAATAATACGTCGAGTAAAGGATTATATGACGTACGCGTCGCATCCAGCAGTTGATTAAGCTCTGAAAACATGTATATAAGTCGCATCGCATGAACCGGTGTTGCGACACATATATATAAAATGTATAAAGATGAAGCCAGAGGGCATCATTCGATATGAAAGCTTTAAAGTGGAAGCTCGAAACTTTAGAGTGTTTTTATCCCGGCGCGTATATATATCCAGGGACGTTTTCTTTACTTTTTTATACATAAACTTGAGTGCGAGAAGTGCTTGTCTCAAGCTCGGTCAACTTTTTTCCTCCCGGGGTTTCGAAATTCAAACTTTCTCTCTCTCCGCCAAGCTGCTACGTTTTTTTTCTTCTCCCGCGCCGCACTGGGATACAAAAATCTCTCGAATTCGTATAAATTTGAAAAGTTGGCGGGGCTACTTGGCCAAGCCCTTGGGGGGCCGGCGATGGCTCCTCCACGCGCCGCCACGTCGTACCGTCAAACGCTCGACCAACTGATAAACAACGAGCAGCATAGTTCATCGATACGCCCGCGCACAGACATTTCAATTTCGCGCATCCCCCCCAAAAGGAGGAAGAAAGCAGTAAGCCGTCTCGCTCCATTATTGCAATAGCCGTGGAAAATGCGGCGTAATGAGTAAAGGCGAGCTCGCGCTGTATACATATAATTGATCCTGGCCCGTAATAATTGCTCCGAGATAGGCCGCAACCCACAGCAACAAAAGGAGGAAGGTAATTATACAAGGGAGAAAAAGAACAGTCCCGCATTCTAAGCGGTGCATTCCCGTAAAATGGGAGCAGAGAGCCTCAGGTTCTTTCTCTCTTTCTCTTTCCCTTCGCGGAGCGTAGCAGCAGATCGCGTATATAGTGGGGTGGTTAAGACGCTGTATGTATAGTGGATATACGCGTGCATGTATAGCGCAGTCCGAGGTATATAATAGAGGTTCGATGAGTCAGAGCTGCTCGGCGAGGCCCGCGGGCGCACAGGGAAAATATAATCGCGGAGAGCAGAACGGCCCTCCCCCCCTCTCTCTCTCTCCTTCTCTCTGGCAGAAATTAAAATGCCACAGTTCGCCAGCTCCCTCTCACTCTTTCTCTCTGTGTATTATGAAGTTGCTAGCGACCGGGGCGATAAAACCGTGGGAGTGAAAGTTCAAGGAAGTAAGCGATACCAGAGGAGGTATATAATACTGAAAGCCAACGAGAGAGAGAGAGAGAGAGAGAGAGAGAGAGAGAGAGAGAGAGAAAGGGAGAGAGAGATTGTGCCTTTGGGGTGAGTGCAGCTCAACGAGCGCGAGCCTCGTGTACGTGTGTATATACGTATACGCAGAGTGGATGACGAGGGTTTCAACTGTGTGCGAGTGGAAGTGCAAGAGAGAGAGAGAGAGAGAGGAAAGAGGCACGCGCGCGAGTCAGCCCCCGAGGGAGGCCAGAGAGAGAGAGAGAGAGAGAGAGAGAGAGAGAGAGAGAGAGAGAGAGAGAGACAGAGAAGAGTGGCGCGTTCGCACGCAAAGTCGCGTGATTCGGTACCAGGGCGTATGTACGTAGGTGTGTCTCGTCGTCGTCGTCTCTCTCTCTCTCTCTCTCTCTCTCTCTCTTTCCCTCTATGTGTGGGAGCTTTAACACACAAGACGCGTGTATTCGCGCGGCAGCGCGTGAAGATAGAGTCGAGTCACCCTCTCTCTCTCACACACACCCCTACTTATGCGCCGTAGCCGCCGCGAGAATTATATTCCGTGAATAAATTGCAAAAAGCGCGCTGTGAAACTTTTATCGCCGCAGCAGCTGCTGTGTGTGTGTGTATGTGTTTGTGTCTAGTCTCTGCGGATAAGCCGCTGTGTTTCGACTTTTGTTGATGTACCTGGTAGAAAAAGTACACGAGAGAGAGAGGGAGGATCTTTTTTCTTTTTCTCGTTGGATGTGCGTGCGAGGTCTTTTGAGAAAGCCGCAACTGAGCGTCATTTTGGTTTTCAACCGCTAATACACAGTCGCATGACTTGTAATCGTTCGCCTTTACAAGATGGTTCGGAATATTCGGATAAGGGTGAATGCTTTATTACGTTGGAGGGTGAATCATCTGCGTGTTATATGCATGCGATGAAGAGTCATTTGTTATTCCGTGATTCATTTTCTTTGAATTCGTAATGTGCACGGTCGAGGCTCCTCGACGATGAGTGACGGTTATTTCCACTGTATCATTTGGACATTTTGTTGATACATATATATACCTATATAGTTACAGGTTTACCAATGACAATCATTACATTGTGCGCTTATACGGAATCGAGTACGATTCATTAATTGTACCTGACCGCAGTCCGCGATAAATTATCGCGACAATATACCATGTATAAAAAAAAGCCCCGCCGATCGCCGATCAGCCCTTATACGCTTAGATTGGGCGCGCGTTTGCAAAAACTAGAATAATGCAGGAGAAATTTCCATAAGCGCGAAGCGCGCGCGCGATAACCCCGTGAGATAGCAACGATCGGCTGGTTTGACTCTGCTTTACGAGCGGAGCACGGATATGAGAGAGGAAAGGAGAGATAGAGAGAGGAAGGGATAACGAAAAGCTTTCGAATTCCATAATATTTTAATTTTCCATTAAAAACTAACAAAGTCCCTCTCGCTTGCTCTCCGCGCCAATTTACAAAGATAATAACGCCGTGGCTCCGGGCCTTGGTCAGCTCTCCCTTTACGCACTTTAAAAGCTTGCAGAGGGCGTCCAAAGAGCTCGAGGCAATTAGCAGCAAAGCGAAGGCGCGGAAGAGAAGGTGGTGGAAAAAAAAGTGTTTCCGAGCGCCGCGCGCTCACCTAACTTCTTGGCCATTTAAAACTATCCTTTCTCAAACTGCATTTCCCATTTTATTACTAATTATCCTCGGTTCCTTCACCTCTCTCTCTCTCTCCCTCTCTCTTATCGCTATACCTTTCTCCCATTTATCTGTCCGCCTCCCCTGCTAATTTTCCCTTTTTTCACTCGCACCCCTCCCACCACCCCCCTCCACTCTTCATCACTATCCCTTGCTGCGCTGGTTAAACACAGCCAGAGCATAGGTCTCTCCTGCTCGTGCGACGTGCGAGCGGGTCCTACTCCTCGCAAATAATTCCCTCGTTAAAACCTTTCTCTTGTAGCTCTGTGTGCCGTAGTCCCTGCTACGTATACCACGGTCGGTAATACTCGCGGGCGTCTTGCATTACTTTCCCTCGTCCGCGTCGCGCGCTCCAGCTCTCAGCCGTAATATAGTAATAACGCGTGGTTGCCGCCAAAGGCTTTATCGCTCCGGCGGCGGGCCTATTTATTATTCAGAGTGCACGCCACACGATCGTCTCTCTCTCTCTCTCTCTCTCTCTCTCTTTCTCTCGCTCTCGACTTTATCACTGCACGTATGTGTGTGTATGTGCGCGCACGCGCGCCAGACCATATGTGCGAGGGCTCGTTTACGCCAAAGTATAAATTGTGAGCGCGCGCACGTCGAAGCGCTATCGCGAAAACAAAGGAATGATAAAGGTAAACAGCACAAAAGAGAGTGCCCGGGGGAAGGCGGAAGGGGGACGGTCAGTGCGTGAGTGTGGTAAAGAGCAATTAGGGGTGCATGGACTGAATGGGTCGGGGTGGGAGGGGAAGAAACGCAAAGCAAAGAGCGGAGATGGAGAGAGAAGAGGGATGTGCCGCGATGATCGCGAACGCGCGAGAATGAAGGACGCTAGGAGCTTCCCGTTTGTATACGAGAGCTGGCGAATGAGAAAAAAAAACAGTACGAAACAAAATTTCGAATTCAAGTTTTGAACGGCAGAGAACGAGACGGAGAAAAAGAAGTGAAGTGCACGGCAATTAAGTTGGAGAAAATAAATGGTCTGCATCCCTTTATCTCGACGTAGACCAGCTGCGTGGCTGTGTGTGGTTGTGTGTGTGTGGTGGAGCGTGTACAAGACGAACGCGAGCGATCGAGACGACGAGATTAGGACACGCCCGAGGCGAAGATATGGCGGGAGGCGTTTAATTATGCCGAGGCGATTGTGATCAAGCCGCCGCGAGCGCCAAAATCTTGGCCTCTCGCTGAATTATGATTGCTCGCCGCGACTTTTGCCCGCTTCTTATTAGATACCAATTGAAACGTTTCCCTAGCCCTTAATTGCAACGACGGTTATACACGGCTCGTATAGTCATCCTTTGGTGACTTAACCCGATCGCGCTTGCTTCTAACGAGCACCGATGCGACAATTACAATTAACCCCGACTCTATACTGTCAAAAGAAATGGTTCTTTGAACCTGGCTTTTTTGCACTGGCTATATATGCGCTTCGTGTTCTCGTCTATAGAGGCGAGGCGGGACACGGTTTTGGCTTATTAAAATGCGCACCGACTTTAAATATTGGCCGGCCCGTCCGGATGTAAATACGATTATACGGCTGTTTGCCGTTGAACCTTGAGCGAGAGAAATCAATTACGTTTGAATAATAGATTTGAATTGAGAGGGAGATAGAGGAGTTTCTGCCTCTCTAGCTTTGGCTTTGGCGCGGCCGCGGCATGTTTATTTAAATGCCTTCGCCCATCGGTGGAAGTTCGAGTCTTCTTTTAGCGAATTATTTGTTAGCCCTGCTACTGTGTGTGTGTGTATGTGTGTAAGTAGGTCTGTGTAAAATTAAGGCGGTTATTGAAATGCGCATTAAAATTCATACCTTATTTACTTTTAATCTTGTATATACCGAAGCCAGGCTCTTGTATAATTTCATTCGAATTTTACGGTTAAACATTAATATTCAATTTCAAACAATATTTATGCCCATACTTTGCGAACGATCTTAATTTACAATAAAAATTCATGCATCGGTAATCATTAAATGGAAATTTGTCATCATTATTGTTATAAACATTTTATACATCTGTAATTCACTCGAAGTAATACGTATAAACATAAACTTTCGCTACACTCATTAATCATATCCACGTAAAACAATTCATCTTAACAATATATCAAAATAACACTTCGCTGCATCGATTTAAAAAAACATCCAAAGTAACGAGTTTTTTAAAAAAAAAGAGATGCATCGTCCGCAGTTTTTGATGGAACGAGTGTCCAAAATGTCAAGCGTACGAGCTTCTTTTGTGTACACGCCGCATACAACACGAGCCGCAGAGCTTATAATTTCACTTTGACGCGTTGTGCGCGAACGCAAGAGAGAGCGAGAGGGAGAGAGAGAGCTTTCAGCGAGAAAATTCAGTTTTAGAGAGGAAGAGAGAGAGAGAGAGAGAGTCGAGCCATAAGGCACCTCTCTCGCAATTTAGTTTATGCACATAATAGGTACGCGCCGCGAGCCACAATGGAAATTTCGCGTGTACTCAAGGTGGATGTTTGCTAGCATCTAACAGCTTTTAAACTGGCCAAGAATATCAGCGAGTCGCGCGCTTGTTGCTGCGCTTTCTTTTTACCCTCTTCCTAGCTTTTCTAATAATTAGCTTTATTACACATATAACTTTATTATAGAGATGATTTGCATAGCCATCCGTGCAATACCGATGGTAATTGGTAAGTTTGACAATTTGCAAAATATCATTGAAAATCGTAGGGGCAAATGAATCTTTCGCGCGGCGCGCAGCTCACAAAACACCTCGATCATCGAGACAAAGACGCTACAGCTCGGCAACTTTATATATATTATTGTTCATCACCGACGGCTATCTGGCAGCACAAAGCCAACCACTCCTGCAGTCCTCGCGGTGCAACGGCAGCAGTCCACAAACGAGCGTCTTGAATATAGCAACAACTTTTCCATAACTTTCTCTCGCTGGCGCAACACAACAACACAACGGAGCTCTCGCGGACGACCTCGTGCAATTTTAATTAACAATCAAACTGCAAGAGCTTCTCTTCGTCGCGCGCACCCCTCTCGCTCCTTACGCTCAACTTCCGCAAGCGTTAACAATTAGAGCGGCTGCAGCGCCGAGGCTTCAACCCTGGACCGTCCCGCTCTTCTTGCGCGCCGCCGTTCATTTCCAGAGGGAGAGAGAGAGAGAGAGAGAGAGAGAGAGAGCCAGTAGCGCGCAAGCTCTTGGCCTCGGCCAAAAGAGGATCCTCTCGAGTCCGACGAAATTTCGAGGAGCGCAGTAGTACCTACGGAGTGACAGAAGCAGCGGCTGCAAGTTTCGAGGAGCCTCTCTCTCTCTCTCTTTCCCTCTCCTCTATCTCGCCGCTCGCGCGCGCCAACCCCCGGAGTTTAGCAATCGACTACTTAATTCCCGTTTAAACGGGAGGAAATTCAAGCATCGAACCCAGTTCGATAGATATGTATATATATACAAAGACGTTTTCTCGCTCTCAGTGCATCCTGAATATATACGTATACACGCCCGAGTGAATTGCTTTTCATCTCAATCGAACGGTTGCAGGAGCGTCAAATAAGCCACCGGTGCATTTATTTTTCGAACGGATATGTGGACAGCGTGCCGCGACCGGCGCGAGTTTGTAAAGCGCCGACCGCGGCTGCGTGAAAGAGTACGAGATTTATCGGTCGGATGCGCCGCCGGCGGGGGATTAGCGGGGGGCTTGCAGCGGCGGCATGGGGGGTAGAGACACGGCTGCACAAGTCTGCGCATACATTAGATAAGCTTTGTCGCGGGAGGGGCGGCAGTCGAATCGATTTTACGAGCTTCATTTGAATACGACACGCGAGATTTGCTCGCCGCCGCGCAGCTGCGTTCGATTCCATCGGTCGCGTACATATACATATAAAATCTATGCCCGCACGGCGCGCCATTTGATTTTCCGAAACTTTTCGCGGGTCGCTATTTGCTGCAGCCGCAAAATTTACAAAGCAGCACTTCCTGGCTGTATTACAACGTTAACAAAGTCGAAAAATCACTCATCTTCTATCTCTCTCTCTTTCTCTCTGTCACGGACGAGCG